>RANY01000341.1:0-33632 GCA_009805235.1 Neurospora pannonica FGSC 7221
AGGTGAGGGCAGGCAGAAGGGGGAGTGTAATGAATTCGCAAACTTTCAACCCCTTTGATTTCCTGGTCCCGGTAACTGTATTCTTCAAGACGTGGCACTTGCTTACGATGTCCCATAGGTGAAGGAGATGGAGCTAGGGCTAAATGTATTCATATTCCTGAACTTTCAATCACACCTGTGGCTTCATGGTGCAGTAGATAAGGTACCTTGAATCAGGACCACTGAAAATCGCAGGCCAACACCGGGACGATGCTCCCAGTTGAAAATTAAATTATCATTTGAGGACAGGCACTTAGCTCCGATCTTCCCACCAACCTCCAGTTGACAAAAGATTCGCACGCACATATGACATGACTTCCCGAAAGCTAACACTTCCCCATGCGATACTGATACTAGTTCGAAAAAAAACGGCAGAAAGATTCCTAGGAAACGGCCAATGTCATGAAACAGTGTGAAAAGCAACGGATTAGTCAACGTAATCACTGTCCGAGTCATAGTGTGACGACACCTCGATGGGTTCGTGAGAACTACCAGGCAGCGCGTCGCCAGCTGGAGCAGGTTTCTTCTGCTTTGAACCGACTAGCGCGTCAGCAGTCTGCTCAATAGCCTGAGAGACGGTCTTAGGGTTATCTTTAACGGGTTGAGCATTAGACTGCCTGCTCGGAAAGCCTATCTCATCGTTGCGAAGACGTTCGATGAACATGTCTGCTTCCGCATCAATCATCTGGAGCTTCGTGGTCAAAGCATCAGAATGCCCGATATGTTGGTAAAGTTGTGACTTGAAGAGCTCCACAAGGTCACCCTTCTTTGGGACTGGATCCTCATCTTCAGTTATCGCGCGGGAAGCTTGTTCAATGTACTTGCTGAGGCGCTCATCACACAGCCGGTTCAACATCTGCATCTCCTGGACAAATGCAGGCTTGCGGGCACTAGCCAGTATCTTCGAGATGTCAAATGACTGCAGCTGTTCTTGCAGGTCTCGGACGTCCAGCCAGGCTTTGTCGAACAGGGAATATAAGGTTTCGGTTGCGGCTTCGTGGTTGTCAAGAGTAGTTTCCCTTTCGGCCTCATGGCAATCGTTCATCTGCTCAAGTAGCAGCACTGAATTCTCCATGTAGTCCTTGATTATGTCGTCGGCGACTTCTTCTCTCGGCTTGAGTGCGCGATGTAACATCTATGCGGAGATCAACGTTAGGATATTGCACATGATCACATAGGTTCAGGGGCGGTGAAACTTACCATCCCTATTTTGTGTACAATCGCAAATGTGGAGTCATCCGCTGTCTCTCTCCTCCAGACCTCTTCCGGGCTCGTTTCTCTGCTCTGCTCTGAAGACGCCGAAGCACTCCCTTGGCTTTGCAGGCGCTGAACTGGCATTCCTCGAAATTCGTTTGTGAGATTGGCAGCATGTGGCAGCGAGTAGGCGAGGTCAGAATGCTGAGCGAAAGTCAGGACAGGCAACCGGTTGTGAGACGGCTGTTTGTGTAGTGTGGAAGCCGTGTTGCGGTGCGAAACTTGGCCTTCGATGGTCTCCAAACCATTGCGGAACATGTTCCTAGGCGGCCATGGTGCTGCTCCAGGTTCTTGATCATCATCATAAACAGGACCTTGATCCATAAACGAGAGAGAACTCGAGCGTTCAGAGTTAACACCATGATGGTCTTGGCCATGATTGGCAGGATGAAATACGGGAACTGCTTCCTGCGCCTGTTTGAGGTCGAAAGTCTGGTGTTGGGGTCCCCTCTGAGCCAACCTATCCCACGCATGAGCAATATGTGAAGGCACAATGTCTTTGGGAGCTGGCAAAGGGACAGCCTCCCTTGAAATACGTCTGGGTAGTTCATCGACCACATCATGTACGAGGGCTGCTTGCTTGCGAGATGGCCTCTGCTCATATTGTGTGCCCGCCATCAGATTGACAGTTGTCTTAGCAGAGAACGCGTCTTCAGATATCGTCTGGGATCCGAATGCCTGAATTGCCTGGTCTCGGTAGATGGGCCGCGTTTCGATCTTCTGAGGCCTCTCGTAGGAGGAACGCAACGTCTCCTCCGGCTCACTGAGAGTCTGGACTCTTGCCGGCTCGTCCTTCTCAACTCTGTCGTGATAGGAAAACACCGACTCTTCCGGCTCATTAGGAGTCTGAAGCTTGTTGCTTTCTGGGTTGTGCTTCTCAGTTCTGTTATGATGGGGAGGGACTTCGTTTTCGGGCTCAGCAGGAGTCTGAGCCTCTCTGTTTGCCGGCCTGGGTCTTGCTACCGCTTTGTCTTTGGCAGTAGGTTCGGCCTTGGCTGGACTGGCTTGCTCAATGCGTGGGACCTTGGAAGGCTTAGCCGGCAACGCTGTTGCTTTCTTGTCGTGTGTATCCGGGCCACTCGTTTCCGAAGTCTCGGTCTCATGTGGTTGTGCTTTTCGCTTCCTGGGAATGGCGGGAACTGAACCACTTTTCGATTTCTGACTGTCCTTCTCGACCTCAGAACGCGAAGAAGGAGGAGTAGTAGTCTTCTGAAGCTTCCGGTGAGCAATGAGCTTGGAAATCCGAGGAGATCTCCGAAGAGCAGAGCCATCATGCGGGGACGTAGAATCAGTAGACTTGTCAGGTTCGGTTGGGGGAGTTGAGCCAGCACCTTTACTGGGCTTGGCCTTTGGTTTTGCTTGGGACTGACGGGTCTTGGTAGGTCTTGTGCGAGAAGAGACAGAGTTCCATGGCATGTCGAGAGCAAGATCGTCAGTGGAGAGAGGAGTTCTGTTCTGAGTCTGGGCATTGGCAGCTTGCTGGGTCTTGTTTTCGGGCTGTCGTGGTGTCTCATTGACCGGCTCGGGATCATGTTTCTCAGTTGGTTCCCAGTCAGAAGGGAGCATGTCGGCCAACGGATCCCTTTTCTTGGCACTCGGGTCTTTCATGATGGGTTCGGGAAGGGGATCGAGATAAACCAGTCCGTTGGCATCGGAAAACGTCGTGAGTCTCGAGGGGCTTCTAGCACGGCGTTGAGGGGAGAGGACTGTCCAGATCTCGCCACCGTCGGCGCGTATCAGGTTGACAGAGCTCTCGTGGCTTGGAGGCAACCACTGCTCCATGGCAGAAGGATGGTGACAAAGCGCAGGAGGACTGCTCGTTCTTGATCGCAAGGTTGACCAGGGGCGTCAAGTTTGAAGGGTTGTGAGAATCTGACCCATCAGTACACGAGAACTGGCGGATCACGAAGACACAAAAATTTCGCAGAAAAGACATCATCGAAATTGTGTGATGTGCGCATCGGGAGGGCAGAAGGGCCTCTCGACCTACCCATCGCTTCGCGCCTTCCCATTATTCTTACAGGAATACGGGAACTTGACCACGAAGGAAGGAACGACCAAGCGGCATGTGTATTTTCAAATCGATAAGAAGTCGCGCACTACATCGGCTGTAAAATTCCACAACATCATCCAAATCGTGCAGTCAACACCTCAGGTCGACGATGGAGGTGACATCGTGTTGAGCCTGGAAGCCCTGAACTACCAGGAGATGGTCAGGTATCCTGAACACAGGGCAGGCAATGATAATGGAAGCACAGCCCTCAACAGAGTACTCTGCCGATTTTCGCGGACCGGGACGCAACCCAGGGGGCGCTTCGGACTTCGGAGACCCATCATTGCCGAGCGGAGGGTGAAAGTTGAAGAAATTCGGGAATTGATATCACCGAATTGCCCCGTTCCGATTCGGCACGGCGGACAAGTTGCTGTCCTACGCCGGCGTAGGGTTGCATTCGATAAGCTTCCACCAATCAGATCGATTAGTCAGCACTGGTTCATGTACCTTGACAGATTGTAAATCCAATCTGACGACGACACACGACCTGCCTTCAACCACAAACGGATCTGTCATCCCATCTTTTGGTGCCTTGGATCTTGAATCTTATATACTTCAAAGCCATCTCACGGCCATCTTTCGCCATTTTCATTGCAATCACGTCTTTGTTGGCTTCCTTTCAATTGGTACATCTTTTCCCTACCGATCGGTCATCTGCGCACGGGCGATATCCCAACCCAAGCGACCATGTACTCCCGGAAGGACTACAACGCGACAGAATGTGGGATGTACGCCAGAGACGATAAGGACACAACGTCCGCGACCCTTAAACACCTCGAGTATCTTCCACCGTCCCAATCCACCGCGTCGCTATCCGTATCCTCAATCCCCCGGACCTCTCCCGCCCGTCTCTCCCAACCAGACGTCTCACCAACTCCCTTCCCCGATGAACCGATCGCCGTACCCGCTGCGGCGGGCGGCTCAGACCTCCCATCATCCACCACCGTCCTCTACCTCGCCTATGGCTCCAACATGTGCGCCAAGACGTTTCTCGGAATGCGCAAGATCCGTCCCCTAAGCCAAGTAAACGTCTCCGCGCCTTCGATCCGTCTGACCTTCGACCTACCCGGCATTCCTTACCTGGAGCCCTGCTTCGCCAACATTGCTTTGCGGAAGCTGCCTAAGAAGCCACCGGTGGTACCGATCCCGCCTCTCGATCCGCCCCATCTTCCACCTCCCAGACCGCAACCACAACCACCGGCCAAGGAGAACTCGGGAGAAAGCAATGGCGGTGCGGACTCGGATTGGAACATGGACACGGGCGGTCTCATCGGCGTAGTCTACGAAGTAACAGCAGAAGACTACGCCCGCATCCTAGCCACCGAAGGCGGCGGGGCCAGCTACCACGAGATCTTGGTCCCCTGCATCGAACTGCCCGCTCCCGTGCGGATTCCCGAGCATCCACGCCCGGACTTGCCTAAACCTTTTCTGGCGAGGACGTTGTACGCTCCTCAGTTGCCTGATCTCCCTGATGACGACAAGGATCCTAAGAACCCCAACCCTAAGCCTCCCAGCTCTTCTTTCACCGACGGAGACTCCGACCCCAAGGACCCCAAAGAACCCCCCAACCCCCCCAAACTCCCCCCCTCATGGCGCCAGCGTTTGGCTAAACTCCTCCTCCCAATCCACCGCCCCACCTCCCCTCCAACTCAACCCTCCCTCCGCTACCTAACCCTCCTCCGCTCCGGCGCCATCGAGCACGAACTCCCCCCGTCTTACCAGCGCTACCTCGAAAACCTCGAGCCGTATACCATCACCTCCTGCCGACAACAAATCGGTCGTTTGATATTTATGGTCGTCTGGATGCCGCTCTTCTTCTGTGTGTTGAAAGCCACGAAATGGGTTGCTGATGATAAGGGCAAGGTTCCCGGGTGGGTGGCCGGGGGGATGAGCGTTTTGATGCATTTTGTTTGGGGGAGCTATGATTTTGTTTTTAAGCCGGTTTTTGGGGAGGGGGAGAGGACTGTTCATGAGGGGGATGGGGATGATGATAAGGGTGGAGAGGGGGGGAGGGAGGAAGAAAAGGGGTGGGTCAATGGGAGGAAGAGATCGGGGTCTTGGTTGGCTAGGAGGAGTGAGATGGTGGTTGATGATGAGGAGAAGAGATGTTTGTTGGGTAATCTTGTGGAGGATTCTGAATGAAGGATTAGAGATGAGGCTGTATTTTGTTGCATGGCGTTATAGGCTTGATTTAGGGTGTTTGCACTCTTCACAGTTCACTTGGATATCATATCGACACAGTATAGGATACACGAAAAAAGTTCCATTACGCCGTAAGCTAAAGACGCCGTACATATACCGAATTAGGCTACATTATCCCCTCCCCATTATGTGTGTATGTGTTTTTGTTTCCATTGCAGTGATATCCGATACGCTATGGCATGCACAAAGCCGACCTCGTATACATGATGATCCTTAAATCCGTTCCCCACACCCCGGAACAACCCCCCAGCAACAGGCTCGATGCACTTTAAAAAAACCCAAAGTACCTAAACCGCCGTAAAACGCCCCATGATCGCAACCCGAACTGATTTTGCATATTTTCTTTTTTGTCTCCTTACTTGAAGAGCTTGGGAATCTCCTCCACCTTGATCTCCTGGTTGATGATGCGTTCAACAGCCATGAAGACGGGGTAGCGCTCCTCGGCCCCCTTGGCACGGAGGAAGCTGCTGACCTCGCGGGTGGTGGAGATACCCTGCAGCTTCTGTCCGTTGAGCTCCGTCTTCTCAACCTCCTCAATGGGAAGGTTGCGCTCCACAGCCAACTTGGAGCACCTCCAGTTGCGGGCAGAGGTGCAGCTCACGATTATGTCACCCCAGCCGGCACTTTCCTCCCAGAAGGTCCTGGGCTCGATCTGGCCGGGGAAAAATTCGTTGGCGAAACGAATGGTCTCCTGCATGCCGCGACGCATGACGGCGGTCTTAGCGGTCATGTTCCAGCCGTGGCCCTCGACGTAGCCGCAAGCAATGGCGACAATGTTCTTGAGGGCACCAGCCAGCGAGACGCCGACAATGTCCGACACCATGGAGACGGTGAAGTAGGGGCGGCTGAAGAGCAGCGACCACTCATCGTGGTCCAGGGGAGGGTATTCGAGCGGGAGCGGGGTGAGCTCCTTGGAGTGGCCATTGGCAATGCCGTTGCCGTTGGACTCGCCGTTGGCAACCGGCCTGCCGTTCTCGTCGCGCCTGTCAACAACGGGGGTGTTGTAGGCAATGGTGGTCTCGCACCACTGCTCGTTGGCAATCTCGCTGGCAATGTTGGCACCGCTGAGGGCACCGCAGTAGATGTTGAGGGCGTCGCTGATGTAGTTGCAAATAAGCTCGATTTTGTCGTCGGTGACGGAGACGCCCTTGATGCAGCTGATGCCGCGAGCATAGGGCGCAATGTGGTCCTTGATCTGTCTGCAGATGTTGCCAATGAACTCGTGGGGAAGGTTGAAGATAAGGATGCTCGAGTCCTTGACGGCGTCTACCAACGAAGGGTTGGCGACAATGTTGTGGGGCAATGGGATGCCGGGGAGGTACTTGACGTTCTCGTGGTATGTGTTGACGATGTGGGTGAGCTTCTGCGGTTGCTCGCCGATCGAAGCATCGAAGTGCTTGGAGTCCTTGGGGAGGGTGACGTTCTCCTCGTAAACCCACATCTGAACATCCTTCTCGAACGTATCGGGGTTCTCCGCGCAGTTCTCGGCAACGAGCTTGGCCACTGTGGTGCCCCAGTTTCCGGAACCGATGACGGTAACCTTGTGTTTCTTGGTGAAGTTGTTGACAGTCATTTTGGCGGATTGAGAGTATCTGCGGGCAAGGAAGTGTCGTGTGTGGTTGGCAGGAGGAACAAGGGAAGCTCTGCTACTGCGGCTGGGCCAGAGGGACGAAGCGGGTTCGAGTGCGGCGGCACGGGTTGCGGCTTGGGGGCTTTGGAGAAGTTGTTGGTGAAAAGGAGAAGTGGTGTTCGAAGTAGCGGCCGAAGACTGGACGTAAAACCGACGGCGGAGCTCTGGGTGGGTTGGCGGAGACGAAAACGATGTAGGTAGTTTTGGGCCTTGACCTTGTACAAGACAACGAGAGATGGCGGCGGCGTTTGAGCTTGAGACTCGGCTTCTGTAACGGGCCTGATGGAAAAGGGGTTGTCCGAGACGGGAACAGTTCATCTGATATACGGAGGAGGAAAAAGAGGAGAAAAAGAAAAAGAAGAGAAACGACAAGAGCGAGGGCCAACAGATCTCATATGTGGTCTCGTGGTGTACAACAAGAGGCGTTCCAATGACGCAGGAGGAGCGCGGCAGCCGAAGTCATTCGCTGCTGCCACGCCGCTCAATGCCCTATCAGAATCTCAACAAAAAAATCGTTCCCGTAGCGCACTTTCCCACCCCCGGCAGGAATGGAGACGGCAAGCTTGTGAAAGTCACCGGGGTTGCGCAGGTCCAGTCCAGCTGGAATGGCCTGGATGGCCTGGCTTGGATTGCAACTGCAGCGCATACCATTTTCACCTCGGCCGAGCACCTCGGTCAACTTCCGTCTCGGCCACACCCGATGCTACATTACGAAGAAAAAAAGATCACCATTGACCAAGACCAAGCCTCGCTTCATGATAATGCGACATTGTTATCATGCACCAAGGCAAAACGCGCTTCAAATGAGGCCATCAGCATCGTTGGCGACCCTCTACAAAATGGCCATACCGCCCCTTTGTTTGCCAGAAGACTTTCGAAAATTTTAGGCGGACACAAGCCGGAACCGTTAGGTATCCCTGCGGGGAACATGGCGGGGTTTCGGAACCCCTTTTCGGTTGACACTGCGAATCCCGTCCTGTCACGGGAGTGTGAGAGAAGCACTGAGGGATCCACAGAAAGCAAGTCTGGATTCTGCTAGAAAATCCGGGGCGCCTGGATCCTGGAGCCCATCATGCCCATCATGCTGGACTGCGGGCGTCTCGGTCTGGGCACCGAAAGGGGCCCGTCGGTCGCCGTGCGGACCTTGTCCCGGACAGGCGGCTGATGTCGGGGCATGGCCGCTTGGGGGGTTTTGAGAAATTGAGTTTTTGCACGCCCGGTCCCGTAAAGCTTGTTTGATGGAGTTACCACTTCCGGATGAAGACCGTGCTGGAGCAACTTGAACCAAACCGGCGCGCTTGCCTACTTGCACAGGCATCATGCCGCACGAGCGGTCCTGTCATCATGGTCCAAGAGTTGATCATCTGCACCGCACAAGCTGCTTGGCTTATACACGTGGAGGAGAGCCCATGTGGCCCGTTTGTGTTGCCTCTCAAAGTCTTTTTTCACAACTTTGAAAACATCCTGGAGGGTCGTCGACATCTGGCTTAGACAAGTCCCTGTGATCTGATCCAGAATAGCCACGCCGACTTCAACCGCGATTTGAGTCTCCTGAACCAAGTATCGATATTATGCCGGGACTCTTACCACCACCCCCGGACAGGCCCCCGGAGCCGGATCCGGATCTTAGCCCGGCGAAGCTCCGCCTAAACCCCAGTTATGCCAGGCTCCGGAAGCCGTACAATGGCCGGGTCCCGGGTCTCAGAAGCGGCCGTCGCATCACCTGCAGTCGGATAAGCAGGGGGAAGCGATAGAGGTGCCGATCCGATCGGTCGACGACTGTCATCCGATGCCGTCACCTTCCGGATGCGTGCGTGAGCTGTGGTGGTCTGTGCGCCTACCAGATCTTTCCGATATTTCACGGGAGCTTTGGGCGCGGACTGAACGGTGATGTCATTGGACAGGGATATGGAATCGGCGCGGGGCAGCCCAATGCCACCCCTCACTTCCTCCAAGACAGCCATCCCAATGGTCTGGAAGCTGTCGATCTTTGTGGATGAAGTGAGCACAGCAGAGATTTCTGCAGTCAGGCAGGGACTGAAAAGTGATGAAAGTCCCCTCCCAACCGTACCCAACTCGCACAGCAGCTGAGAACTTTCGCGACTACAACTCTCACAACTTCATGTGCAGGACGACGAGACGGCCCTTCTCCAATCTGAAAGTTTAGCAGTTCTAGCTAGGCCCGGGATTAGGTCGACAGACATGGTACGAAGTACGAACAAGCCTAAACCGAATCCATCTAGCTCCTACTAGTTGATATCGTCATCGCGTTGGAGGCGGGAAGAAGCCGCCCCGCTTCTTTTTGCGGTCAACATCCGTCCTCTTGTGCCCAGAGAGAGCGTCGAGGAAAATTACTTTGCGATTCAAGACAGGGGAGCATCTGCGCATGAAAGGCAAACCGGCCGTTGGGCGCCATGGTAATCAGTCTGCTTCGATCGGACCTAGAGCTCACCGAGCGCGCTCGCAACTTGAATGGTTGGAACTGGCCAAGCACGTTGCGGCGAGTCAAGGATCTTCAGGCACAGACTGTCAAACTGTCAAGGCGTGTTTAATCGCCGATTTTGAAACCAACGATAAGGCAAACCTCAAGATCTTGCGGGAGGGAAGGAACGTTCATGACACGGAGAATGGTATCTTCAGGAGCTCTGATGTTTCTGCAAGAAACGATCCGATGGACCCCGTTGTGATATGATAAAGGAAAGTGCACAACACCTTCCTTCCCGCATGCATCGCCCACCTCACAACTCCCATCTCGTCTTTTTTTCTTTCAAAGTCGCAGCTACCTTGCAGCAGTCATATTCGCTGTCACTCCTGCATTCCCGTCTGTCATTGGACAAGTAATTGATGGGTGTGGATCGAGCTCGCTCTTGACATCGTCTCGACGTGCTGCCCGCGCTCTCACGACCTCCATCAGCTCACTCCCTTGTCTCCTCGTCTGTCACCACTTGCCGTCCTAGGTCCGAGGTGGTGTTGAACACGGGCTGGGGTGGCATCGCCAGTGTTGTCGTTGCTGCTTTTTGCTTGTTTTCTGACGGGTCCCTTCTGCTCTAGACTGCCGTTCGGTATTTCAACCCCTGGCAAAAGTCGTCGAGCTAGAAGCCAAACCTTGGTTGTAAGCTCGTCCGCCAGCCTAGTTGCTCCAGTCAAGCCCCAGTCTGGAAGCTATTGTCTGCCTCTGGTCCTATCACAGACAAACCACACGGGCCCATACCTACGATATCACGATTTGGATTTCTCTTGAACGCCGTCACCTACATTTCGTACATAATCTCTCTGGCCCCCGAGGCTTTTGTTGGAGCCACGTCGCTTGGAATGTTTTGTTGGGCCCTCTCTGTCTCTGCTGTCTACTTATTTCGTGTCTAGAGACCAACGACCGTAAGACCAGCGCTATCCCTGATTCCCTGTGCCCTCCCAGCGTTGCAACCGTTACGGGCATCGCCACTACAGCTCCTGCAGCCCTTACGGACGTTGTTGATAGGGTGAAACTGTTCTAACTTTCTTGCTGATCAGGCAGATATACTTGGGATCCCACCGTGTTGATCCTTACAAGTTTCGTCTCCTCTCTGAACAGCCTAGCACCAAGCTCCATCACCGCCGGTCTGCTACGCTAGAGCCTAGCGCCTCACCGACACGCCAGCACTCCCAAAGCTCCCCTCAATACTAAAGGTCGTGGGGAGCTCCCTCCGACCCCGCCCTCCTTTCCCCAACATGATCCCCAGAACCATGGTTTCCAACGAAGTTTACCTGTTGCCGCTGAAGGACGATGGCTCGCCCGACGTGCCTGGCGAGTACATCTACATTGCGCCCAAGTCGAAAGATCCAGTAACTATTCGCTTTGCCATCGAGGGCACTTCCAGCATCTGCAGCCATGGCAGCTTGTGGGTGAACATCCCTGAGCACGGCCAGCAGTTCCAGCGGAACAAGTTCCGCGAGTTCAAGTAAACAAGCCCACCCCCTATTTTCATCAGATGAAACCTGTAAAATACCGGTAAACATGGCTAACAATCCCGTTACAGGCTCGTCCCTGACTTCAACCGCACGCTCGAGATTTCGATCCCGATTTACGAGGCCGGCGCGTACGCCTTCTACACCACATATGCTGAACTCCCTGGTTTGGCCAGCAACCTGGTAAACGCCGACGGAACCGTTACCAAGGCCACCCAGAAAAAGACGCCGCTGTACTATATCGATGTCGCACCCAGGCTCTCGCTGGACGGGCAGCCACTGCCGCTTCCGGCGCTATCCATCTTCTCCATCATCAGCAAGTTCATGGGCAAGTACCCAACAGACTGGGAACGCCATCTTCGGGGAATCAGCGACCGAGGGTACAACATGATCCACTTCACACCACTGCAGGTACGAGGTGCATCAAATTCGCCATACAGCTTGTATGATCAACTGGGCTGGGACCCAGCTTGCTTCCCCGCGGGCGAGCCCGATGTCCAGAGGATGGTGGAAAGTCTGGAGAAGAACCACTCCCTACTCAGCTTGACGGATATTGTCCTCAACCACACTGCACACAATAGCGAGTGGCTCTTGGAGCATCCCGAGGCCGGATACAACTTGACGACTGCGCCATGGCTCGAGTCCGCCTACCTCCTCGATACCAAGCTGCTCGAGCTGGGTACCAGGTTGGAGGAGCTTGGCCTTCCCACTGAGCTCAAGGACGTCGATGATCTGGTCAAGATTATGGACGCCATCAAGAAGGAGGTCATTGCTCAAATTCGCCTATGGGAGTACTATACTCTCGACGTGGAGCGTGATGCTGACGCCGCGGTCGAGTCCTGGGTTGCCAACGACACTGACTTCCCACAAGGATCCGTTGGAGCTGGCGGCATCGACGCTCTACACTCCGCTACACCTAAGGAGCAAGCAGAGTTCCTAATCCAGCATGGTCTGCAGAACATGGATTGTCTTGGCGAGCGCTTCAGGCGGAGGGCTAACCCCAAGGTGGCTGCCGCTCTTTTGTCTACCCTCTTCGGCCGGTACGAAGGGGAGACGAAGGATACTGCCGACCAGGCAGCAGCCAGGACCAAGATTGTCGAGATTCTGGAGATCGTGAACGTTCCATTCTACAAGGAGTACGATGACGAAGTTGCCGAGATCCTGCAGCAGCTGTTCAACCGCATCAAGTACGTCCGACTCGATGAGCACGGCCCAAAGTTCGGACCCATCGACGCCGAAAACCCCCTAATCGAAACGTACTTCACCCGTCTTCCAGTCAACGAGAAGACGAAGAAGCACAAGAAGGAAGACCTGGTTCTTGCGAACAACGGATGGGTATGGGGCGGAAACGCGCTGGTCGACAATGCCGGCCCCAACTCTCGCGTCTACCTTCGCCGCGAAGTCATTGTCTGGGGAGACTGCACAAAGCTTCGTTACGGAAGCGGTCCTGAAGACAGCCCATGGCTTTGGGAGCACATGACCAAGTACGCCCGCATGCTGGCCAAGTACTTCGCCGGCTTCCGTATCGACAACTGTCATTCCACTCCTCTCCATGTCGCTGAGCACATCCTCGATGAGGCTCGCCGTGTTCGCCCCGACCTCTATGTCGTTGCCGAGCTTTTCACCGGTTCCGAAGAGATGGATTATGTCTTTGTCAAGCGTCTGGGTATCAGCGCACTGATCCGCGAGGCCATGCAGGCATGGAGCACTGGCGAGCTCAGTCGTCTGGTTCATCGTCACGGAGGTCGACCCATTGGCAGCTTCGAAGTTGACGAGGTCTCAAGTAACGAGGGTCGCTCGTCGTCCATCAGCGGCACGAATGGAGATGGCGTCTACACACGCGAGGTCATCCGCCGTATCAGGCCAGTTCCTGTCCAAGCACTCTTTATGGACTGCACTCATGACAATGAGGTTCCTGCTCAGAAGCGTGATGCGCGTGACACGCTTCCCAACGCAGCCCTGGTCGCCATGTGCGCTAGCGCTACCGGCAGCGTGATGGGATACGACGAGATCTATCCCAGGCTTGTTGACTTGGTTGGCGAAACCCGTCTCTACACGTCCGAGGCTTCCAAGGCCCCTGTCAACACGGGAGAGGGTAAGGGTGGAATCGCTGGTGTAAAGAAGCTTCTCAACCAGATTCACACCTTGATGGGCATGGATGGCTACGATGAGACGCATATCCACCATGAGGACGAGTACGTCACAGTTCACAGAGTCCATCAGGAGTCGAGGAAGGGCTACTTCCTCATTGCCCACACTGCGTTCCCCGGTTATGGAAATGGCAACGGCGCTTTCAACCCCGTCCACCTGACCGGTACAAAGGCTCGCCATCTCGGTAGCTGGATGCTTGAGGTTGATGCTAGCAAGGAAGCCGTTGACGAGGTCCTGAGCGATAAGAAGCATCTTCGTGGTCTTCCCAGCCGTCTGGTCGGTTTGCCAGGCGTGCGGATGGAAGTCAAGGGGCAAGATACCATTATCACCGTCCGTGAAAAGTTCCCTCCTGGAAGTATTGCTCTCTTCGAGACTTGGATCCCGGCGGCAGAGCACTCGAGCGGGTTGGACAACTTTGTCACCTCTGGCGCAAAGGCAGCAATGGAGGAGCTTGATCTTGTCGACCTCAACTTCCTTCTGTACAAGTGCGAGCCTGAGGAGCGTGATGCTAGCGAAGGCCAGGATGGAACCTACGACATCCCCGGCCACGGCAAGATTGTGTATGCTGGATTGCAAGGTTGGTGGAGCATTCTCAAAGATGTCATCAAGGACAACAACCTCGCCCATCCTCTATGCCAGCATCTCCGAGACGGCCAGTGGGCTCTCGACTACATTGTTGGGAGACTTGAGCGTGCCTCGAAGAAGGAGGAGTATCGCCGGCTGGCGAAGCCTGCTCAGTGGTTGAAGGAGCGCTTCGACGCTATCCGTCCCATCCCAAGCTTCTTGCTTCCCAGATACTTCGGTCTTGTGCTTCGCACTGCCTATCTCGCGGCCTTTGAACGCGGTATCTCCCTTATGGACAGCAATGTCATAAAGGGTCAATGGTTCCTGCAGAGTTTGGCCATGGTCAGCGTTCAGATGACTGGCCTTGTCAAGTCAGCGTCACTGTATCCTAACCGGCTCGTGCCGTCGCTTGCTGCGGGTCTTCCTCACTTTGCTGTCGAGTGGGCTCGCTGCTGGGGTCGCGATGTGTTCATTTCCCTCCGCGGCTTGTACCTCGGTACTGGTCGTTACGCAGAGGCCAGAGAGCATATCCACGCCTTTGCCAGCGTGCTCAAGCATGGCATGATTCCTAATCTTCTAGGAAGCGGCAATAACCCCAGATACAACTCCAGAGATTCTGTCTGGTTCTTCCTGCAGTGCATCCAGGACTACACCCGTCTGGTTCCCAATGGCTTGTCGATCCTAGACGACAAGATCAAGCGCCGCTTCCTCCCTTACGATGATATGTACTTTGACGTTAATGATGAGCGCGCATACAGCAAGGAAAGCACCATCGCCGAGATCATCCAGGAGGTTTTCCAGCGCCATGCCGAGGGCATGAAGTTCCGTGAGGCCAACGCCGGCCCCAACTTGGATATGCAGATGAGCGATGACGGTTTCAACCAGGAGATCAAGGTTGACTGGAGCAACGGTTTCATCTTCGGCGGTAACCAGGCCAACTGTGGTACCTGGATGGACAAAATGGGTGAGAGCGAGCGTGCTGGTTCCAAGGGTGTACCGGGAACTCCCAGAGACGGTGCTGCCGTTGAGATCACGGGTATGTTATACAGCAACCTGAAGTGGGTGGCTTCTCTCAATGAAGCCGGCAAGTTCAAGCACTCTAGCGTTCGCAAGGCCGATGGCACCGAAATTGCCCTGAAGGACTGGGCTGCTCTCATCAAGGAGAACTTTGAGCGTTGCTACTTCGTCCCCATCTCCCTCGACGAAGACTCCAAGTACGATGTCAACCCGGCGATCATCAACCGTCGTGGCATCTACAAGGATCTCTACCGTTCCGGTAAGGAGTATGAGGACTACCAGCTCCGCTGCAACTTCCCCATTGCCATGACATGCGCCCCCGACCTCTTCGTTCCGGAGCACGCTATGCATGCTCTTTGGGTTGCCGACACCGCTCTCCGCGGTCCCACTGGCATGGCTACGCTCGACCCCAGCGACATGAACTACAGGCCGTACTACCGCAACAGCGAGGACAGCGACGACTTTGCCACCAGCAAGGGTCGCAACTACCACCAGGGTCCCGAGTGGCTGTGGCCGACTGGTTTCTTCCTCCGGGCGCTGCTCAAGTTCGACTTGATGCGCCGCGGCCGTGACGATGCCGAGGGCCGCACCGAGGCCTTCCAGCAGGTCACCAGGCGACTTATTGGGTGCAAGGAGATGATTCAGCGGAGCCCGTGGGCTGGACTTACGGAGTTGACGCAGAAGAATGGAGAGGAGTGTCATGATTCGGTGAGTTCCCCATATCCACAACCGCCTAAACATACGAATAGTATACTAACCGTTGATTTTCTTGTACAGTCTCCTACCCAAGCGTGGTCCGCCGGTTGCTTGATTGACCTCTACATGGACGCCGCTGAGGAACAAGCCAAGCTTGAGAAGCAGTCTCTGCCCTTGAGATAGGTATCGAGGGTGGTTGAACAGGCTACGAACTTGGTTACGAAGCTTACGACTATGACAACGGTGACGAGCGAGCGTGACGGCGATGGCGGCGCAGGAAGTGAGGAGGATGGTGCTTAGAACAAACAAAAGATGCAATAACTGTAATAGATCATGGGTGGAGCATTTGCAAGTAAACACTATGGTTAAAACCTAGACAGAGAAAAGATTGCCAATGAGAGGCAGACAGAGACGAAGACAGGGCAGGCAGGACCTTTCTTTTCAGGAAAGAGAACAGAGATATGGGATATAACTTAAAAGAATAAGAATTATGCCTCTACCAAACCGCTGCCCAGTCGACCTAAGTAGTCAAATCGTCCGGCGTTTCATCATGTCCCGACTTACCGAGTGTCTGGGACTCCAGTGATGGGCAGCAAGGGGCTTCGGCATTTATAGATCTGCCAAGGCCCCTAGGCTAGGCTCTTGGGGCTCTTGGGGGCATCCCAAGTCAAGGAACGTAACGAGATTGGCATTCTTGGATCTTTCGGCACTTTGGGGAAAATAAACATCAAAGGAGGCTGGCTTTAATAATGGAAATCAACCAAAAAAATGCAGTTTTATCGTTTTCGGACACATAGAAACCTCCGCTCTATTTTGGTGATGAAGAAGAAGACGTCCAAAGATCGAATATCTATGTAGTTTCAACTAGGTTTCAACTAGCTGGCTGAATGGTCACCGGTTGGTTTTGTTGGTAATGGAATGGAATGAATTGGGGGTATATCCTTTATCGTCCCCTTTCTCTTCTCTTCTCTTCTCTCCTTTTGTCTTTCTCTACAGCCTATGCATACATAGTCCATATCCATAGCCCGTGTCACAAAAACGTCGTGCGTCTAGGATACTTACTACTGATACAGTTTTGACAAACATCCCCGTCCTTCTTCCGCCCCCACCCCGTGTATAAGGAAAACTAAAATGTTGAAATGGTACGCCACAACGCCGACTAGATGGAAAGGATGTCTGAAGCCCAGACGCAGACAGACAGGCGGGAATAACACGGACCCCGCGCGGTAATACCCAAAAAGAGCGGAAGGATGATGATGGTGACTAAAAATGATAAGCGAAACTGGACCCCCCATTCGAGGAGAGGGGACGTGGGGAGGGGCGGTGGGCGATGGCAGCGCGGCGGCGAAAGACAAATCTATCGTGTTGGTGTCGTGGTTTGTCGGACCATCAGGGTCAAAACGTGTCTATCCGTGTCTTCTCCTGCTCCCGGTGTCGTCGACCAGAATAAAGCAGCCGTTCGATGTGACAGCCATATAGGTGAACGTAAGCAAGGCCCAATAGCAATGACTCATGTCCTCTCCTTGACAGTCCACTTCTTCTTCGTCTTCTTGGGCTTCTCATCAAAAACGGTAGCCTCGGCGATGGGCGCCGGGGAGAACATGGTCGCTCCGGGAACGTGCACGCCGTCGTTGGGAACCACGCGACCCGACTCGGTGGTGTGGCCGAGGTTGTGGCCGAGGGCGTACCGACGGTCCCGCTTGCGGAGGTAGGACCGTCGCCAGAAGCAGGCGCCTATCCAGATGCCGACGATGGCGACGACGATGATGACGATGAAGATGATCCATTGGTAGTGGTTGTCCACCCTGGGAGGTACAGGTGTTAGCTACATTGCTGGGTCACGTATCTGTGGGAGCGGATATGCATGATGTTATGACGTCGGCGGGTAGTGTGCGGACGAAAGAGTGCTTCGTAGTCGCAGAGACGTCGATGAAGGTGATATTGAGTGTGGAGACTGAAATAGAACATACCATGAGCCTCCGCCTTTATCCTTGCTGCCGACAGCAGTACTTGTCGACGTTGCTGCTGTACCAGTCGTTGTCGCAGCGGCCTTGCAGTAGCCTGTGTACCATGCCTGTTTGACATCATGTTAGTACCTAACAAAGTCATACTGTGTATACGACCAAAGGACGTCTAGATTTCCCCGTACCTGAATGCTTGCCAAATCTGTAGGAGTAGCCGCACAAGCACCATCGCACACGCCGGCCGTGCCGGTACTGAAGGGAGCTAATCGTGCATCACCGCAGAAGCAGCTCTGGAGAACATTGGCGGCGGCTGTCGCGGTTGCGCAGGCTCCGTTGACATCGTATAGGGGACCACATGCTGTTGCGCATGCAGGCAACGATTGTGTTGGGAAGACTGTCGTTACTGGCGCTAAAATACAGTGGTGTTGTTAGCTACAGCAACAAACAAAGGAACAATGAAGTGGCAGGGGGCGCCAGATAGGGCTCTTTGTGGGGAGCCCATGCAATTCGTGAAAAAGAACGAAAGCGTCGTTTGACGTACCAGCCATCTTGAATGATTATCTATGGTTGGAAGAGGGATATTTGGTGGTGTCTTTGCAAATGTCGACGAGGTCGTCGAGGTTTGGTGGTGTTATTGTTTCCGAAAGAATTTCTCTTTCAGGTTGTGTCGGCTGCCGTGATTTGGCGAAACAGCGCTGCTGCGTGTGGTGGCTTACTCCGCCCCAAAATGTGTCGGCGGATGGAATGTTACGTCCGCCCGACCTTCAATTCCTTCCACCAGATGCCCTCGAAAACGCGCCCGTATGCGATTCAATCGGCGTATGCGAAGCGAGCGAAAGCGGTGCTGGTCGATTTACGAAAAAGACGGAATAGGATTTGGGTGTTGTGTTGTTTTCCAATTGACACCTTCCTTTCCTGACGTTGGCCCTATTGATTCCTGTCCCTGAACCCGTCGTCGTATGCTCGAATGACAGCTGATGGGCAAAAGCTTGTTGGTGCTCTCGTCTCACCGTCACACCCGATGTCAGATGGCTGCTGGCGCCCGGATTCCGTAAAAAAAAGAGGGGACGACAGTGCAACGGATGCGATCGTTTTTGTCACTGACGGGACGCTGGTGTTGTTGACTGTTGTTGTTGATGATGATGACGAGATGGCTGAAGAAACGATTGCAGATTTGGTGGTTGTGCGTGATTCAGTTGGTCCCTTTGCCGTCCGGGGGGTTTAGTCTGGGCAGACAAGTACGCGGATCTTCCCTCAGTGTATTTCCCTGGTAATGTCCGAGTGTTCCTCTCCGATTAGATCAGTCCAAGCGAGCGGACGGACGGTGCGGGTGTCGTCAAAGCTGAACGATTGATGGCTTTGCCCTTCGTCGTAAGCGGCAGAGTCGGGGAGCTCGAGAGTCGAGGAGTCGTCGGGGAACCTCAAACGAATGTCGGCGGTCGTCGAGTCGTTGTTGGTGAGATGGCAGCGGTAAAATGGCAAAAGGGAAAGAGCAAGTGACAAAAGAGCAAAGAGAAAGGCGAAGCGAGGGGAAAGCGGATGATTACGCAGTGCAAACGAGGGTGTGAGAGGATGGACCAATCTGGACTCTGGCACCGGCTTTCTTTCTGGTTTTGGTTATGTTATTGGATTGTTGCAGTTCAGTTGTTGGCGGGCTGTGACTGCAACCGCAACCTTTGGTTCTTTCTTCGCTGATGGTGGACGGCACGCCCGGCTTCTTCCCTCTCGCTCGCTCGCTGGGCGTGCTGGGCTGGTAGGTAGGCGGGCTGAGTGATCGACTCCTGGTCAATCACAGGACGGAACTCACGGTCAAGACCCATCCACATAACGGGGACAATGAGCGCCTGGAAAGGTGAACCCGGAGTGCTGGAACATTGCCAAACACTTGGCTTCCAGGTTGGCAGGCATGGCAGATGGACACCCAGGTGGAACTCGGATCCACCAGCTGGCGCGTCACTGTTGTTCCAAACTCCGCAGCTGTCGTCTCAAGTTGCAGAGCCCTTTTTCAGCTTCCGCATTCAATGCTGTCGGGTGCTCAATCTTCAGTTCGTTCTCTGGCAATCTCCTCCGCTCAGTCAGCAACATGACCTTTCCCCAAACAGGATTTCCAACCAATTCGATTTCGGTCATGACACGATCAATTCCTCGACATTTCCCTTTTCTTATTTTCCAGCTCAAATCACCCTTGGCACTCTTTGAAGGAGGTCGGCGCAGCCCTTGGCGGCCCCTTGGCTCCATTGCTTTCAGCACATGGACTGCGGATCGAAACCATGCCTGTTTGGGAGTAGCGGCCATTCCCTTCTCCCCCTCGACCTGCACTCAAACCTCGAATTCGACAACGATGTTCTGGGTTGACGTCACACTTCTTTGATTTCAAATAATGAGATGAAAATGCATTTCTGGCAAGTTGTGCTGGATACCGCGATACACTGTCGTGGTTATCTCGCACAAATGGGAGCTGAGAGCAAGTGCGTGAATGCTGATACATACCTCCCCCCTGTTTATCAATAATAGGAGCTCTTTATTTCCCGCCCGTGTTTTGGCCGCCAACCGTCATGTTGCTCTGCTTTGTTCAGTCAGCACCAACTTCACATTGTTCGTATTGGTTGCCCCACCGTTCAGACTCTCTTCAAGTTCCCAACTTCAAACGACCCCCAACACTCACTCATACGAACATCGAACTTCGAGAAACAAAACGGCACATGGAACAGGAAACAGAAACCTAACCGAGCCGCTTCTCCGACACCACCTTCTGAAATACCCCTCTTGCGGCGATCCCATCTCCCCGGATCTTCCTTCTGCAGCCAATGTCATCATCCCTCGGGTAATATCTGGTCCTGATATGAAACCCGCGTGCCGATACGGATCAACGGCCAAAGAAAATTCATCAAGTGGAAAAAGACACCACAACAGATGGACAAATTCTCATTCCAGGGGTTCAAATCAGACTTCTCTTTGTTCACTTTCTTCCCGCCATGTCTAACAAAGCTCTCAGTGAAAGAAATCGTGGAATTCAACGGAGTGACCATGATAAGCGGAAGGCTCAGTGGCCGTTGTTGCCCCCCACCCTCACAGAGCCTCAAAGCCAAGAGAGGCATATAGTAGTTGACCACATGGCCGGTTGCCTTATATCGCGAAATTGGGGTTGCCTTGAGCTTGGGATCATCTCCGTGTTACCAGTGGCTTGCTGCTGTGTCTCATGTGGCAAAGCCGTCTCTGAGAACAGGAAAATCGTCCCTTTGCCATACGATTTTACGCCCGTATGGCATGTTCGAGCCTCGTTCCGCGCTTACATGGTTTGGTGTCGAATATATCAACGCTGATCCGATGTCCTTGGGCGTGATACTCTCCATCCGGCGGTGAGAAAAGGGCAGCCCTGCACGCATGGGCGGGGATGGTGCTTTGCAGCCTTCTCTAGGTACATCGTGCAAGTGCATGATATGTACATGCGGTCCGGCACATGATACCAAGTGATGGGTACGGCGACAGGACGCAAAATCTCAATATCAACCTGGTGTAGGACGGAAACAGCATCCGTGGACGGCCGAACCTTTCCTTCGGGTGCCGGAACTGACTCCCTCGTGCTTCTCCACGCTGCCGTAGAACCCGCGGATGCCCCCATCGGCTTCCATCCCCTGACAGGTATACCTATCTCGTCCTTCGGTCACGCAGTCGGGTATGATCAGCTCATCGACATGACAAGGGCGGTCAAGCTCTTCATGCACATCAACTTGTGCTCGAGCTTGTCAGCTACTGGCTCTGCACTCTTGGCTCGATGCGTTGTTCTACACTACGGGCGATACTAGACGCTGTGGAACTGTCGAGACGCGGTTGTGGAAAAAGTACCGCTAATCCTCATAGGTGAAATAGTCATCGAGGCTATTCTAGAGGTATCACCTGACGATAGGACATCAAGCCTCAACTGCCTCCAGACGCGAGATTGCCTGTACATGTAAGGCACTAACATTTGCCTGTAGTACCGCCGAAGTGCATCGCTCGTGGGGGTTTCTGACTCCTAATGTCCATCGCAGGGACATATTTACGGGCAAAGGGAACCCCCACTCGTAGAGAGGCCTCTTCTACGGTCGCAGCTCGAGTACGTGGCTGCTCGTGGAAGATGATGTTTAAAGTGCGGTTGGAAACACGACTTCGGGGTTTCCTATTGGCAACTAAGGCTTTGGCGTCCATCGGGACTCAAGAGAAGTTGCACCAAATGCTTGAAGTCCGAGGGCAGCGAAACTGGCCGGCATCCGCGGCACAATTCCTCATCCGAGCCAGCTCCAAGAACGTCAACAGCAAGGTGAGAGCAGTGAACTCGCTAACATTCTCTGCCGCCTCTAAGAACCCATCTCGATACACACAACACACCGGTTTCCATATACCATACCATGCTTATACACCAGCATAAATAAATGGCCTCAGACTAGACCCGATGATGTCGATTTAGGGTTCGTATTCAAACCCTTTGACTTACTAGCTTTACCCGCTGGTACACGAGATGTCTTGTATCGCGGAAATCCTGCGTGTGAGGGAAGTACTAGGATCTGTTTTGGGATCTCGCCTTGTATTTCTCCTGCCAGCCCTGCTTTCGAGTGACTTCAACCCTGTCGTCAACGGGAAGTTGCATATGGTATGGCGATGCGGTCAAAGCAACATGTATGTCACGCCTTCACTTCTAGTAAGATTCACATCACCCAACTCGCGGATTAATCAGTTTACTGTAGGCTCGGCTGTGAACCAAATATCTCCTMCTCACAATTCGAGTGATCCATAACGATACTGGGAAGTAGCAGGTTGTGCTACCGCCGTTGTTAGAACAGCTTTTTTCTGACACTTTGTATAGTACTTGCGGGCCGTGAGATGACTGGGCTCACTTGCTGTTCATAGGATATGTACAAACCCATGACAAGCTGCACCTTTCCGCGAGCAAGCACTCCTTGATAACGAATTATCAAGCCAGGGCGCTTATGATATGCTTGCCGTCTTGGGCAAGAATCCCCGCCTTCGGGACTCGGAACCTCCAGGTCGCGGATACGGATTCCGGCTTACAGTCACGGACGGGCTGGATAAGGCCCGCTGTGGCAACCCTTGTCGGGACACTCATGGATTTCGAGGCAACAACTCTGAGAATTGGGTACTTTCTCTGGACTATACTGGCGCTGACAAGACGACTATTCACAGAGGAAGATGCCATCTGGTTGTTCTGTACGGAGGCTCCAAGGTTCATGAACGACACTAAGATGCCGATGCCTCGGAGAAAATCACCAGGAAAAGCCATCCATATCACTGAAACATACCGAGCATGACAGCACCGCCTTCCTCCAGGATGTCTGACAGCTGACAACATTATTAGACAACTCCCGAATATGTCGCCTACTAGGGCGGGATATGCTCGACGGACGCTTCCAAACCTGCGGCTCAACATTCCTGGTGCCTGCCTTCGGGTCGTACGGACGGGACACTGCCTTATGTAGGCCTTATGTAGCTGTCATCACAGGCTACCATTCGGCCGTCCCATCCTCTCAAACGACCCAATGTTTTGACTAGACAATATCCCACTCGGAATGGGATGTCCCAAGCCCTGAAGTGCATGCTGCACCTCTCCCACACCTAGACGTTCCAAGATTCCTTCGTCATGCGCCCCCTTGTTGTGTTGCAGGTTGACATCCACCAGTGTCAACTAAATAGGCGAGGGGAGACTACAACATGTCGCCCTACGCACGTAGGCCGATGCTGCTGGCACACATGCACTCCATCGATAGAGGGCGTGTGTGCAATACAGCATGTGTGGCTTACATGCTGGCACTATAGTCGGAAGAAGACCGGCTCATGAGCGGGATACTCAGACCGGAAATCATCCGAGACTGGGATACCTTGACTCCCGTGAGCTTCAACGAATGCGTATCAACCTCTCATCGATACCGACGTGGCGAGTAGGAGATGGGCGATCTACACCGGTCAATCTACGTTGGCAACCAACCTATCCAGAATCTCACACCTACACCACTTTGAGGACACCAGACTTCTATCCACACCACTCCGGAGGAGTATATAAGGGAGGCTCCGCCCTAGGCCCATTGCCATCTGAACAGCATCGGCATCATCGGCACTCACCAGCATCCAGCTCATCTCATCATTGTTTGAATCGCCGTCAGCTTCCAGCTGATCTGAACCGCACTCTCACGCCGACTGCCCTCACTCATCTGCCCACTCCTCAGTCCGCATCCAAAATGTCCGGCCAAGCTTCCTCAAACAATAGTACGCCTACGCTCAGCTACCTCCTTCTCCATAGCCCAACTGCCGTCCCCTAGAACCTCTTTCACGCACCATGTCAACCTTTGATCTTTCGCCCTCACTCCTCCTTCCCCTTTCCCTCCCCCTTTCCCGTCCCCTTGCCTACCCCCTTGCCCACCCCCCTTCCCATTACCTATTGTACCCTTACCCATCCCCTTACCCATCCTCATCCTCCATCCCTCCCGCAGCCCCTTCCCTCCCAACCAACCTCCCAAAACAACTCACTAACCCCCCTTCCCTCCCTCCAGCCAACAACTCCTCAACCTCCTACTCCTCCTCCCCCTCCTCCAACAGCACCAGCAGCAACTCCATCAACTACTCCGCCTACAAAGACACGTACGGCTCCGCCAACGGCGGCACCCCGATCGATCGGTACAAGGCGCAGAGCCGCTACGAGGAAGGGTGGAATCCCCACCATGTTACTAGTGGTGGGGGGTATGGGAAAAAGTAACTGAGGTACTGGTGAGGATGGATGGGCTGGCGGGTTGAGCCGGGCACGGGGCTAATGGTCCTGAAGAGATAAGGGGACAGAGTTCTGAGACTGGCCCTAGTCCTGGTGCTTTGGGAAGGGCGGGTAAGGCGGGTGGTGATGAAGGCTGAAGAAGGGAGGTAGGGGGGAGCGGTGACGCTGAGGTTGAGGCTGAGGCTGGACCTCGCTTTGGCTACCTTTTCCTTTTTTCTTGAGTTGGATGGGAGGAGGTTCATTGGCATGGATTCATGATCTACTCTGGCATGTTAGGGTTTTGTTTTTCCAGTTATTTTTGGAATGTTTTGGTTGGTCTTTTGCTTTTGGGTGTTGGTGGTGTTCATGTTGCTTGGTTAAGGTATGAACAATCTGGCGGGAATCATTGTTTGGCACTATGACTTTTCATATCCACAGGTATTCCGGCTGCGCTGGACATGTTTTCTGAGGTTTCATGGACGGGAGGGCGGCTGCTTATCACGATTTCCTTAGGTAGGTTTGTGCTTCTCAATTATGATGATTTGCCCCTTTCCCACAAACAACAAGAGTTTGTACCGTGAAGACAGTTAACATGGTGGAGGCTGAGGAAGTAGGTTTATGAAGCTGTGAACAAGTAGAGATATATAAGGTTCCATTAACCCGTTGAGTTGGCGGAAAAGCTCCTGGCTACCTAACTTCGTCTTCGTACAGGTTACATCTAAGGCATGTTAGCTGGCCTAGACATCCTCCTGTCCTTTAATGGGATTTTGGGGGGGCCAGAAAACGGCCCAACGAGAGAACAGTGACCAGAGAAAAAAGAAACCATACCCAGAAAAATAATCCTTCATCTCATAATAACCATTCTAGGGAGGCTCTAGGGATCCGACCAATGAGCTTCGAGAGTCTTTGAGAGAAAGATTCACTGTGCAGTAGGAGTTGAAGAGACTCCCGTCCCCTTTTGGGAAGGGACGATGGAAGAGAGAAGGTTAGGAAGGTGCAAAGGGAGAAAGAATGACGTCGAAGCAGCGGGAGAGAAAGAGAAAGAGTTCGAAATGCCAAAGTCCCGTCGGCTCTCCTTCTCCCAAGTTCAACTTTCTCACCACCACCACCAATGACAACGATGGGTGCAGCCATAGAAGAGAAGCTGTTGGAACTCCGTGCACTGGGCGCCCATTCACCGGCACTTCCTTCCCGGATATTTACCTCTAGGCTGTCCTGGTTTCTGTTTTCTCCTCTTCTTCCGTTGGCACTACAGAATCAACCACACTTTTCTGTCATCGCTTTTCCAGCCTTGAACAGAAGCAACTCAGTTGAAGTCTAGTGAAGACCTCTTTCAATCATGACACTGTCCAATATCCACCATTCAAGTGGCTCTCAGGTCCTCGTCGGAACTTCGGAACCTTCCCGGCAACAAAGGAAACGCATACAAGGTTCTGGTGATGCACTAAAAACCTTTATCCTCCTCCTGATCCTATTTTCTTTTTCTTTTGACCCAAACACAATGGCATTCACTGAGGCTGTCCGTAGCCCCTTCACCGCATTCCCTCCAAGGTTCACAAGCTCCCCACGGCACAGAATGGCTGTTCACTCGGAGGCTGACCCTATGGGATGAATTTCGAGTGGATTGAAGTCTTATTCACTGTATACCTTGGTGCTTTGTCAAGGCTTGTTCAAAAATGGGCAGGAGGAGAGGTTTTTGGTTTAAATACCTCTACTCTACAATGTCCTTGTTCTCTTTTGCTCCAACCATCATCGCCACCACCGCCGACTAAGACAGCTCGAGACCTCCGACTAGTCGACATTGTTAGGAATTAGCAAGATCGTGAGCTTTGCAGCGACCACATTCGAGGTTTTTCGACAACTCCGGTACAAGATGGCAATTGTAAGTGCCCTTATATCTTTTCGCTTTCTAATTCCATAGGTGTGGCCTAGTGAATTTACTAACATGTCCTTCATAGACCTACATCAGCCCCCGAAAGCTGAAGAAGTACTACATCGATCCATCATGTGATGCAAGATTTGACAACCAATTTGACAGTTTCGTCAGAGAAGCCATGGATTATGCCCGTCGGGCCGTGAATCGGCTGACCTCAAATTCCGACACCGACTTCGCTAGAGTATACGAAACTCTCTTCAAGATGCCCAAGTCCGACACGCAACGGTTCAACTCGGGCAACAACTTCCAATTAATGAACCCCCATAGCGCCTCAGTCCAAATGACAGCTTATGAACATGTCGTCGGCGTATTGAGAGACTTTGCTACAAACTGGAGAAAGACCCTCAACCACTGGGAAGCAGATGTACGGTTTCACTGCGACGCTCGTAAGTAACCCCTTTCCCCCCCCCCCCCCATTCCATGATCAGTTCTCCTTCAATCCTGTTCCCAAGCCATTAAGAACTTCAATGCTAACAACCCCCAGAAACCCGCTTCACCCTCATATACCTCCCCAGCTCCTCCTCCCCTCTCACCTACCTCGACCCCCCAAACTTTGTCTTCAACACCGCCTCCTTCCCTGACAACCTCACCCGCCAAGCCTTCACCTCCTACCAGCTTTCTACCGAGGGCGCAAACGGGGAAGTCCACGACCTGTGGGGTCTCACCGGCATCCGAGGTCACTTCAACGTCCAGAACCCAGCCAGAGTCGTGATTGACCTGTGCCAGGAAACATGGGAGGCCTTCGCTGACAGTCCGAGGGGAGAGAATTACTCCTTCGCTGACCTGAAAACTTCAAGACACCAGGACAAAGACGGTGCTTCGGACTTGCTGGAGTATAGAGGTAAGGTGCATGATGTCTCGAGGTGGTCGATTCCAAGGATTATCTTTCACGAGATGATGCACTGTCGGTACTACGGCCTCGACGATGCGTACGCGGGTGATACCTGTACATCGGGGTGGGAGTCGTGCATGGAAATTCCTAGAGGACATCCTAGTTGTGTTAATGCGGAGAGTTATGCGATGCTGGGGGTTATGGCTAGGTTGGCTGATATGCGGCCCGAGGATGAGGAGACGGGTGGGTATACTTTGTCGCGAGAGGATGAGGGGGAGAGGGTGAAGGGGGTGGTGCGCTTCTATGAGGATGTTACTAAGTGAGGTGGAAGGGTTGTGGCTTGGGTGGAAGGTGGGAGGTCTCTCTTTTTTTTCATGGTTGGTTTGGTATTTCTAAGGTGGCCGGTAGTTCTAGATATGGAATTTGTCATTATCTCTCCATTTGAAGTCGCACCGTCCGCTGCTTTTTGGTCTTTTAGCAAAGGAGGTCTCCCTTGTCTTATAGTTATTCTTTACTTCTTTCATTTCCTTTATTCTTTCCGTCATCAACCTCTTTAGATCCTACGAACGTTTCGCCTTCTCGTCAAGACAAAGTTGACTGCGTATTCTACTCTAACTTTTTTTTAGTCTTCAAACACTGGTAGTCCCAGCCCAGTGTACGAGATGGTGTATGGAATAGGGTAAACAGTTCCAAGCCTAAAGTCGAGGCTACCTAGAGTATATTAGTAGTGCTAGGCATGAGTGATCGATTTTCTCATTGTCCCTATACTAATGGATACACCTCTATAGAGAGATTATGAATACCTAGTTATACAATATCAAACAAACAAAAAGACCAAGTGGCCATCACATCAAGAAATGGTCCATACCACTGGTCCTCCCCTCTTAGCCACTACCGTTGGCTTTTACGTACGAGCCCAACTGGCCAAGGTACGGGGAGGTTTTGGCCAGCAGAACGGAACAAATGATATCCCTCTGGACCAGTCCACCCAGAACGTAAAAGATCTCGAGGGTGTCGTGCCCACCGCTGGAGGTAAGGTCTGGTGTCCACGAATCCCAACAGTCACCGTTACTTCCCTGCCCTGCAATCCTCAAAGGAACACCTGTCGCCCAGGAACCGGTCGATTTCTCGTCGGGTAATCCCTCGTAGAGCGCCGGCGAAATGGACACCTTCATGCCACTCGGTGAGCATCCCCAAGATCATCGACCTGCCTGGTGGGTCGCTTTTCTTGCAACTCAACCGAGTTGCAGGAAGTGCAAGGAGAGGCCAGTCCATCTCTTTAGTATAAGGACATGCGTCGAGCGTCTTGCCAATAGACCTGATCTGGCCCGCAGAAGAATCATGTATGGAATCCTCCATGCTGGCGGCTAGGAGATGGGCCTGAGAAAGAGGAGAAGGTTTAACAAGAAGTGGGAGGACGGAAGGAGAAGATTGATAAGCTATTACTGAGCGTGGACTTGGAAAGGAAAGTATGTATGACTGGTTGGGTGCGAGTGATTAGCTAATAAGTCTATGAGAGACTCAATATACCGTGTTTGTGCAATGAATGTGCTGTTAGAATTTAGTATCTCTTTTTAAATATGTGGTAAGTGAATACGATCTTGCAAACACTAGGAGTGTCGGCGACCGCCAGATTATTAGATGGAAGGGTGGCAATTAGTGAAGAACCTGATGTTATATGCTTCTTATTGTCCTAATCCAGGTGAAGGCTCCCTAAGTGAAGGAACTAGCGGGTGAATGTGACTCAGTTGATAGGCAGCACCTTCCGTCGATCAAGAAGGCATCGATGGTAAAGGTACGGCTGGCTCCTGTGCCGAAAGCAGAATTTTTTGAGTGTATCAGCCATCGTCGTCCCTATAGCTGCGACCAAGATTGTCTTTTGACAGTTGAGTCCTACGGGATGGAGAATACTATCTCTACTAACCAATATCGCCTAGCTACCTAAACTTCAGCCGCGCCACATACCGACTTTACTCAATAGTCCAAACAGCCTATCATGAAGCCTTTCTCGTGCGGGGTTCTCCCAAGCTCAGTCATAGGCCGAGTGACTCGGACTTAGGAGTGTTGGTACCAGAACAACCTAGCTAGGTTCAACATAGCCGGCGCAAAACTCAATAGAAGAAACATTTGCCACTTGGAGCTCCTTATATCCCGTCTCTGTCCAGAGACATTTACAGCAAATACTCAAAAATAACAAAGGAGTCAAGAGTTCATCAGCCGAAGATACCATAACACAAGATGGAGGCGAAAAAAGCAGCCCACCATGACCTTATCACTACGATTAACTACTACAATGACCCAGGAGACGGAAGCGCTCCCATGTCAGTCTACGTTGGGAAGTATGAAGACCTGCCTCTTGGCCTCTTTTCACAACAAACCAGTGTCCTTTCAACGACCGGAAAAGGGGTCATCACTCAGCAGCAGCATTGACAAGGCACGCATGCTAACGAAAAACGACCAACAAACCCACGAACCTATCTCTCCTTTTCTACCTACACTTCATGACAATCACGTCATGAACCCCTACCCAGCCGAAGTCCAGACCATCCGCTTTCCATGTCAAACGCTGACGATCATCATCACCCTTGTTTGCTCTCTAGGGACCAAGTCACCAACAAACGACCCATGTTGCCCGTTACGGCCACCGTTACCGACGTCACGGGAGACGAAGAGAGCTTCACTCTCGATCAAAACGGGTTCCAGTACCTGAAGCACGTTAGCGGGTTCGGCGAGACACAAGAAGCGTTTGCGGACGAAGAGAATATCCAAAGGGAATATTTTGCCGAGTGCGAGGAGTTGTTGAAAAGAGTGTAAGTGCAAGCAAGCTTGGACTCATCTCATGTTGCTAGCCTGGCAGTGCCTGGATGGAGAGCACGTTCCCTACTCTGGAGGTTATCTTTCACATGACTACTGCACTACATGTACAGACCCCATGGTGTTCAGCTATCAAGGGCCTCGCAAGGGAACCTTCACGGATGCCGAACGGATCGCTAGCCGATATGGAGCACACCTCTGGCATGCAATGCAATCTGCATTACACCCAACCCAGCCAGGCAGCCAGGCACTCAGCGAGCAGGTCAGGTCCGCAGGGCATCATGCAGGGACAGGCACCCTTTGCGCTTCAAAACTCCACTCCTCAGTTCATTCCCCATCTTTTCTATCCCAAAAATAACAAATGGAAGTTCTAGACCTTTCAAGATCTGCGCCTGTGCAGTTTGGTAGCTTAGCTTAGTATCCTGTCCCTATCTTATTGTACCCCCCTTTCTTCCCCTAGATTACCTTTTGAGATCCTTGATTGTAACTACCCCTTCGAGAACCGCAGCACACGGACTAACAAGCCACCCCCCCTTCTTCGGGGGAAACAAAATAACTAGCACCGGTGCATCCCGCGTCTTCGCCTTTGACCATCGGGTCCGCCGCGGCCCTTCCGACTGGCATGAGATTCCCGTGTACAACGTGCGGCACCGGGGCCCGCTGCACCGCGCCCACGTGGACCAGTCATACGCCGGGGCGGAGATGGTGCTGAGGGAGAAGGTCCCTGATGCGGACGAAGTGGTGGGGTTGATGCAGAGGAGATGGGGGATTGTTAATGTGGGTTAATTAATTCCTTTTCTGTTTATCTCTTTTATCAGTTTCCGTGCCAAGCTGCTTGGTTGCAAAGGGATGGATGGGTTCAATGGGACTCGTTATCTCAGAGACAGCCTTGGCTCCAGTCCGGTAACTGGACTGAGGTTCAAGCTGCATGTACCGGAGACACATCCGTCACTCACTGATAAATTGACCCTGTCAATATCAGGATCCTCGGAAATACGCATCCCATATCTTATTTGACCCCCAGCGAAGGATCAAATGCAAGTCCTGCTAACACATCACAGATCTGGCGCCCCATCAAGCCCATCCACAAAGACCCTCTAGCCCTCTGCGACGCCCGCACCGTCTCCGACGCCGACCTCGTTCCGGGAACCATCATTCTCAAAAGCGGACAGCGCAGGGAGTCTTGGACAATCAAGCCTGACCCGGAGCATCGATGGTACTTCAAGTACCAACAGCAGCCGGACGAGGTGGTGCTGATCAAGTGCTTTGATAGTGACAGTTCCCCGGGGATGGCGAGGAGGGCACCGCACTGCGCTGTTGAAGATCCAGATGCTAGAGAGGAGGGGTGGAGGGAAAGCGTGGAGGTTCGATGTCTCGTTTTCTGGTAAAAATGGGAAGTAGTAGGAGGCAGCTAGTAGTCCGTCCTCGACTGCCTAAACCGAACTAGAAAGTCTTGGTCCAACCAAATATGCTGTGACCCTGTCTTCATGGGCTTCATGGGATCAGCAATCTCAATGTCGAAGTGTCTGAACAACTCGAAAAAGAACTTGTAAAGCTCCATCCAAGCGATGTTTTGCCCGGCACACATCCACCTCCCCGAGCCAAAGATCGAGTTGACGTTTCGGTCCATCTCCTCTCGCTGCTCTTGGCTAACCTCGAGGAACCGCTCAGGGCGAAAGAACTCGGCGTCGTCGCCGTAGAGCTCCTTCGACATGTTAATGGCCGAAATGTTGACGCCGATGGCCGTGCCTCCGGGAATAAAGTGGCCGCAGATGGTGTCACCCTCTGGGGGCACTGATTTGAGGAAGAGAGCGGTTACCAGGGGTCGCATACGCAGACCTTCGTGAATAACTGCCTGTTTGGGATGTGAGCATTTTCCGGGGCCTGATATTGCATAATGCCCCCTGGTTGACGTACCTGCAGATACGGAAGAGTCAAAGCCTCCCCGTACTTGACGGGACTGGAAGCCTTGCCCTCTCGTGCGGCCTTGAAGATCTCCCTCTTCAGCTCCAGGTACACGTTCGGATGGGTGATGACATTGAGGACAGTCGTCCGCATTGTAGTAGCGGTGGTGTCGGAGCCGGCAGTGATCATGAAGACGACTTCATGCTCGATCTCAGCCTGCGTCAGGCCATTCCTAAGGAAGACAGCCTTGTTTCTAGTCAGCATAGCACCACAACCTCAGCAGCTGGGCATTCAGGAAAACGTACCATCATATCTCTGTGCTTCGTACTGTCCTTCCCACTCTCCCACTCCCTGCACCTCTTCTCCACAATCTCATCCACACACCCCAACAGCTTCCCAAACCCCTTCTTATCCGTCTTCTTCGGCCCCAACCACCTCAAGAACAAACTCGAAAATAACACCGCCCTCAGATAAGGCAAATCGCTCGCAATCCCCATTAACCAATTCGCCTCCCTAAACTCCCTCAAGAACCCAAACACGTCCTCCTCCTTCCTCAGGTACCCAAACTCCTCGCCAAAGCCCAGCTTGGTAATCACATCCATAGTCAGATACGAGCACAGATTTGCCAGATCCGCTACCTTCGCCCCATATCCATTCCCATTCCCATCATGTGCAACATACCGCTCCTTCACAAGCCTCACAAACTCCCCCACAACCTCCTCCACCCGTCCCTCCACCCCATCCACCTCCCTCCCTCCATACGCCCCCATCACCCTCGCCTTCATCTTATCGTGCCTCGCCCCCTCGAGCACGTTAAACATGTGTTCCTCCGTCGGATGGTACCGGATCGCCTGGTACCAGCCATCGCGGTTGTACATCGACCGGGCGGCGTTGATGCGCTTGAATACCTCGATGTCGTTGGTAAGAACGTAATTGGGCGCGATGCGGATGAGCGGGCTGTTGTTGAAGCGGGCATGGATGGAGCGGTAGAAGGGGTTGAGCGTGCCGGCGAAGTGCTGTCGGGCGAGCGGGAGGTAGGAGAAGCGGGCGAGGAAGGGCCCGGGGATGTGTCGGAGGTGAGGGCGGAAGAGGGAGAGGAGGGAGGTGAGGGTGTAATGGAGGGTGAAGGCGATGAGGAGGGTGGAGAGGAGGGTGAGGGTGGGGGAGAGGGAGAGGGAGGAGGTGAGGTTGGTGAGGAGAGTCATGTTGGTGTGGAGATGCCCGGTGATGTTTGTCTTGGTGGTTTCCGTAGATTTGAACAAACCACCGGTGCCGATTGGAATGAGTGCGAACGAGTGATGAGAAGAATAGCCCCCTACGCTACTCAACTCCGGCGTTGCGCATTGAAACAATTCGTGCTATTCCCATCCTTTTGACCTTTGCAATGATTCCTTCTTCAACTGCTACTTCAAAACCTAAAGCAGCGTCAGTTACCTTCTCTCGTCGCCTTGTCAGCCAAAATATTGAGGGGATTCTCACCTTCCAAGAAACACCTACCTATCAATCCAGTTTGCTGCAGTCATCATTCTCAGTGCAACCACATGCGAATTCCGGCGCGTAACCGAACACTCTTTGTGGTGGCGTTAGTGGTGACACAAAACCAAACTTCCCTAAACCACCCCCCATCACCGTACTCCCGTCCTTGGAAAGGTGTGACGAGCTGGCGGAAACTGAAAAAATAAAAAAATAAAAAATAAAAACCGAGTCCCGACGGGAGTCAAACGAGCGCACCGGTCAATCGACCCGAGCTTCCTACACGGAACGTCCATCGCGCTGGTACCGTACCCTCGTGCCTTCCCAAGTTCAAATTCATGCTTGCCACCAGCACCTTCCACCTTGCACCCGCGTTTTGAGTGTTGATAGTGCAAGAACCACCATAACGGCATCCACCGAG
>RANY01000342.1:0-33629 GCA_009805235.1 Neurospora pannonica FGSC 7221
CACGCGTTCTGCACGTTGACGATCGTGTACGTGAACTTCTCGGGCACCTGACCCTTCTTGCCCTCGCCGAACCGCCACGCGCGCACGAGCGCCTGCAGAATCAGCTCGTTGCGGCCGTCGACGTTGGCCAGCGTCTTGGCGTGGCGCTCGCGCACCCGCAGGTGCGGGAATACCTTGTTCTCGAGGTGGGAGGCGGTGAAGGGGAGGCCTAAGCGGGCGGCTTGCTTGTCGTCCATGGGTGGCTTGAGGTTGTACTTGTCGAATTTGCGGATGACCAGCGACTGGCCTTGCTCGCGGCGCTTGTGCTCCTCGAGCAGGGCGGCCTGGATCTGCCAGTGGACGAGCAAGTCCGAGTAGCGGCGGAGCGGGGAGGTGGCTTTAGTGTAGATATCCACACCCATAGTATAAATAAAGGTGGGCGTGGCGGCGATATCGTGGCCGCCCAGCAGGTTGCGCAGCGTGCGCATCTCCTCGAGCGAGGGTTGCTTGCCGGCTACCAGCTGCGGGTAGATGACGTCCTGGGTGTAGGCGCGGAGGGCTTCCTCGTTCTGGGCGGCGAGAAGGTTGGTCCGGTAGGGGATGGGGATGCCGCGCTCGTAGCACCACAGGGCGGCGATCTGGTTGGCTGTGCCCATGAGGTCGTCCACGATGGGGTGGAGGCCGCCGCTGACGGAGTACTTGACGCAGATGTAGGGGTCGTTGGTGCACGCGAGGAAGCCGCTGGGTGTGTGCTCGATCCGGGCATTTTCCAGCGAGAAAGAAGCGCTGGGGGAGGGGAGGAAGATTGGCACGCTTCCCTTTTGTACGCGGACCTTGTGGATGGCCGCGGCGAGCTTCGAGAGGATCTCAAGATCCTTGACGTTCTGTTCCGACAACTCGTCCGGTGTGGTCATCTTCCTAGTCGGCGCCTCGTCCTCAGCAGACGGAGGGGTGCCAACTTCCAGGACGACATCGGGAGTTGAAACCTTGGGAATGCCTGCATCCACGGGACCAACCGCAGTCGCCACATCCTGTGGGGTGATATAGACGACATCTCCTATCCTTCCTGGGGTGATCTTGTGGTCAAGAAGGGTTCCTTCCTCATTCAACCTGGCACTGAATGTGAGAGAAGGTCGACCGGGAGCCAAGGAGAACTCGGCGACGACCGCTTCATCTGAAATCATCTTGTCCACATGCCCTGGGAGGTAACTGGTCTGGGTCATGAGAGCTGCTCGCTTAGCTAGCGAACTGTCCGGCCCGATTCTCGATGTCGGGTCGGCAATGTGTACATGGATCCAATACTCTCCCTCTTTGTCTGTTTTCTCAAGCGAGACGCCATCATCGATCTCTTTCGCATTTGGCGCGTCGATGCAGTACACAGTTGAGGCAGAGAAATCCTGGCGGAGGGGGGCAAGGACGTCTTCGGCAAGCTCAGCAGGCTGTTGTTCCTCCGGGCTCGGTAGTAAACCGCCCGCCCGGTTGACCTGAAGGCCTGGAAGACGCAGGCTATGACGGGCATGGATTTCCCAGGGCATGAGCCAGCCGATTTCTTGCAGGAAGGTCCAGCCCACTGTGGCGTCCAGCACATCAGCATCTTGGTATCTCCTGAGGGCACGCAAGACGGCCGCACCAATCCACTGGTACTTTGAGCTCCGTGGGAAAACATCCGAGGCTGCCCACATGTGAATAACCCCGATAACAGTCAAAGCATCCTGAGACCAAGAGTAAGTCGAGGCCGGTAGGACTCTGGTGGTGGGACCGAGCATTCCGTGGCTCGACCACTCGCGCATTTTCCGGCTGTGGTCGATGGCCAACCGAGCCTGCTTCAAGACCGGTTCCAGCCTATCATGTTCCCTGCGTGACTTGCGATCCAGGAGTTCGGGGCTGTAGTGGTCGCGCACCATTCTCTCAACTCGAGCAACGTTCTCGGTATCGGACGTAGCCGCAACGTGAAAGATGATGGAGCTTGGGCCGGCGGTCCCCTGGCCGAGTGAGCGGAAGAAAGCATCTTGGAATGTGAGGATGTTGTAGACTGCGTACAAAGCGGCTGGGGGGAAACCGGTGGATGACTGCTTGAGCTTAGGAGGGAGAAGGAACTCGGCAATCTCACCCAGCGTCATCAACTGCTCTTCCTCAGGAAGATGCCGATAAGGGTTGCTCAACCGTTCAATGTTGTTCTGGGAGATCTGTCGGGAGGCGTTTTGGAAGTCGAGCATCTTGGTGATCAAGCCGGCACCGTGCTCACGGGTCGGGCCTGCACGGAGTTTTTGGAGCTCGACCAAGATGGACATATCACCCACGGTCGAAGGCAATACATCGATGACTGGCCGCAGATCGGCAGGGTTGGTGATGAACTTCTTGACGATGAAACCGGATTTGACGTTGGTGCTGGCGAACCACTTGCCGGTGACTGCGTAGAAGTGATCAATGCCATTAAAGCTTCCCAAGCAGACGGCGAGGACGCCAATCTTCCAGTCTTCGGACATGAGTTCCACCAGATCACCGGCTTGGACTCGAGGGGTGACCTGAGTATCGATCAGATCTTGATCATGGACCTGAGCAGTGGCATTGTCATTGTCGATGTTCTCCATCTCAAGCATGTGCTCGGATCGCTTTGATGTGAATGCGTTGATAGGCCGGTCTGGAAGTGCGAAATCCGAGGGGATAGAGTTAAAGGGTTCTGGATTCCCAGCTTCCCATTGCTTCAACCGTTGTCGAATGGATAGCTTTGCGGATTTTTTAGTTTTCTTTGGTTGACTGTCTTGAAGATACTGCAAGTCCGGTTCCAACGGCAAGGCGAAGTCCTCCAGAGCCTCATCTGATATCTCTGGTATCTTCCTGCCGAGTAGCGACGTGGAAGTGGACAGACCTTGTCGCCTTTCGTGGGAGAGGCGGAGGGTGTTGTCCCATTGTCGGGTCGGCCGTGGTGTTGTCGATGCTGGCGACGATGCTAGTGTCGACAGCGTTGCGACTCGGGCTTTACGGGCATTCAGAGCAATGTGCTGCCCGGACTCTTTGCGGGAGAGACATTGCCAGCAGACATATGGCTGGTGGCCAGCTGAGCGCATCATACTTGCAGCTCAGTTTTTCTGTCGACAGCTTGAGACTGCGGATATTGAATCGTTGACCTGGTCGTCGACGTTCGGTTTCGAAATTTCTTAACGCGGGTGTGGCGTTCCCCGCGCCAATGGCCTGTGTGTGGCCCTGCAGGTTGCACGCGAACTCAGATGACTTTTTTTGGCCCATTTGAGATGTCTACACACATAACCCTAACCCTGCATTGTCCGGATGGCGATCATTCAATGCTGATATCAAGCACTGCCAGCCAGCTTTCTGGAGACATGCGACAGCTCAAGGTCAGCACAACACACCGAGCCTTCATATCATACGGCATGCATGGAAACCGAAATAGAACTTGCTAACTATATGGCCCTTGAAGTTGGAGAGGTACCCGTTTACCCCAAATTTTCCAAAGAGGTCTCGACTTTCTTGGTAGTCCTTGGCTTGATAGCCGATAATCCATCCCCAGACTCACTCCTCGGTTGTTTTCATGCGGTCAGCCTAGACTCTGGAGATGCCCAGACATCCGAGTTGGTTGTTGCGACATGAGAAACACCGGGGAAGATCCAGAGAAAAACAGGCCAAGATAGGGGATCGGGGCCCAGACAACGCTCGTGGAGTTTCCATGACAGTTCTCGGTAGAATTTTGGGGACAACAATTCGTCGAACTTGCTATTCCCGAAGTTGTGAACTTGTGCCCCAGTCCCATCTTCAAGAATCAAGTCCTGCTGTCGGCCTGTCACAAAAAGTGCAATCAGAGCAGGTGGCCAATGGCATCACCCCAGCATGCAGCTCATGCAGGTACGAATCCACCCGCTGTTTTGGAGAGATCCGCCGAAGGATCCGCCCAGGAACCAGACCCCGCCTCTGCTCCTTTCCCTAGTGTTTTGATATCTTTTTGTTTTGGCTCCCCGGCTTCACAGGGCTTCCATGTCGCAAACCATAGAAGCACCTTGATGTCCTCGATTGAATCATATACGGAGTCTTGAGGTATGGGGTTAGAGTGTACTCAGTCGTGCACTGTAGTCGTCAGCAGCAATATTAGGTTGTCCGCCACAGGATCAGCGGATAATTTGCCCATGTGAGCTGTCGAGCGGGAGGCTGTTTGGGAACATACTCCCTCAGACCCCTCGAGATTTCTTTAGTGGTGTTGTCTGAGAATTCGCGGTGCAAGTTGATTTGTTTATACACGCCACCACGAGCCTCTTCACCAGAGCAAAGTTGCCCATGTTGACGAACTGTGCCCTTTTGCTTCTTCTAGATCTCAATGCAGCCAAGATCGGGAACGAGTGTGGTAAAATGTGGCTGTTTCAACTGGCCACGACGGGCCTAATATCGCTTATTTAATTTCCCAAGGCGCGTCCCTTCCTGGCGCTCATCGGACAATCATCAGCAAATCCCTTGATCCCCTATTCCGACTGTACAGCAAGGTAGACTTTGTGCCATGGTCCAAAATAAGGGTGCCGTTCGTGGTTCCTGATTGGTCCTCTGGTCACAATGTCACTGCAATTGGTGTGCACCCAAGCTGAGTGGAACCCAGCAACCACAGCGTAGCGTACCTTCCCGCTGGGCGTGCTGGGCGTGTCTGTGTGTACGGCGTACCTGCTTATTCTGTGCCTCTGTGCTGCAGCGTTCCTGACCTCCTTTTTTCCATCGTCTCCCTCTTTCCCACACCTTCTCAGAAAAGTCCCCTCGCTAGAGCTTCGCCAATTTACCAACACCACCACCACACACCTCCAGACCCTCGCGGCCAATCCACCCAGTTATTTCGCAGGATGCCGTACTCATATTTGGCCTGTCTCGCAAGTGCTCGACGTCCCTCTATCCCCGTTATCCGATCATCGCCAAATCAATGAAGCCAAATTGGTTCAAGATGACGGCGTTCGTGATTGCACGCACCCGGTTTCCACGTCCAGGTACGAGGCACAGGTACCGTGTTTGCCCATGATGTTGCATATCGGGTCTACACAGGATCGTATACGGAGCTCCAGGTGTACATACTATGCTATCGTACTCCCCTGTATAGCGGTGTCTATGGATGTGATTGGTCTGCGATCGAATTGGCTTTCTGGGTCGTCCGAATATCCTTTCCCGCTTTGGACCTCTCCTGGTCGTATTCATCGCGGCCTTATCTAAACAAGCCAGCCTCCCAGCCAGCACCACCGGCACCAGCATGTCGAGATGTTGCATGTTCACATCACCAATGAGGCATGGTCCCCCTTTCATGCACAGAACCTCAAGATGGAAGCAATTCTGAGGGATGAGGAAGAAAAAGACGGTGTCCAGGGACTGGGTGTCGCCGGTCTGACGGGCTAAGCTCTCGTTCTCTAATGAAGGTCCACATCCAAGGGTAAGAGTCGCATCCACCACTCACCAAGCGCGGGCTCACCGTCCACTCGCCGGACAGGCTGAGGACAGGGATGATCGGGGGACCTGAGAAGGGCAAGGTCGTCTCCGACATGGCCAGGGACCGGAAAGAAAAACGAGGAGGACGGGGAGGACGGAGTGGACGGGGTGGACGAGGAGGATGGATCGAGCTTGTGGCCGACTGGCCGTCGAACAGATACCGTGCTCTGTTATTCGCGGACGGCATCCAGTCGTCGCAGTCGAGTGCTCAGGATGGGAGGATGGGTCTTCAGAGGTGTGCAACCTAGTCTAGTTGTGGGCCGCACCAGGAACCAAACTCTCTCAGGATGGCGCTCAGGGGTCCCATGGCGACCGTGACGGACGAACGAATGGCGCCCAGTTAGAACCTAACCAAGTAAAAGTGGCTGCCACCCTCCCCGGTCCTGCAATGAGTACTAATATTACTGCCGTCTCTCCCGTCTGGCCCGATCTTTTCTTTTGCTTCCCCTTTCCCTTCCTTCACCTGCCCATCGTGCGTGTTGATATTCAACATCGATAGCCTCTTTTGCGCTTTCGATCTTACACTCTTTTTTTTCTTCACCACACCACCGCTTCACTCTTTTAGCGGGCATTCGTTAATCAAACGCCAATCGCACGAATTACCATTCTGCGAAATACCTAATCACCACCGACAAAAAATCACACAAGGAGCAAAGCAAAGAAAACCAGGGTCAACATGAAGGGAACACTTGTTGCGGCCACCGCGGCCATCCTCGCCGGCGGCGCGAGCGCGAACAGACTTCACCACCGTCACCTCCACCAGCCCTTGTTCGAGAAGAGGGTTCACAACGAGAGCGAGATCTGTGTCCCCGGCTGCACCACCATCTGGACCACCATCACTGGTCCTGCCGGCCGTATGTTGACCTCGAAAGCTGTCTGTTTACTCGGAGAAACTAACATGTTGCACAGTCTACACTCCTCCCGCCCCTCCTTCCACGGCCGCGCCTGCCACCTCCTCGGCCATCACCACCAGCGAGGCCCTGCCCACCCTCTCCTCCTCGTTGGTCTTCGCCAACACCTCCTCGATTGCGGTCCCTAGCACCACCGAGGTTGTTGTGGTCCCCACCACCACCTCCCAGGGCCCCATCACCGTCCCCACCCCGATCCAGCAGACCTGCGCTACTCCGGGCACCTACACCTTCCCGGCCACCACCGTGGTCCTGACCGAGACCAAGACCGTCTGCGGTGCCTCTTCCACCGTTGTTCCTAGCGGTACCCACACTCTTGGTGGTGTCACCACCGTCGTCGAGACTGCCACCACCGTCGTCTGCCCCTACGCCACCACCAAGACTGCCGAGAATGGTGTTGTTACCAGCGTCGTTGAGCTGACCACCTACGTCTGCCCCAGCGCTGGCACCTACACCATTGCTCCCATTACCACCACTGTCACCGACAGCGAGCCCGTCACTGTTGTGGTCCCTGTTGTCGAGACCTACTGCCCCGGCACCTACTCTGCTCCCGCCGTCGTCACCACTGTCACCGAGACCAACGTTGTTGTCTACTGCCCCTTCACCGCCGTTGAGCCTCCCGTTACCTCGACCCAGGCTCCCGAGCCCACCACCTCCGTGGCTCCTCCCGTTGTCTCCGTCGCTCCTCCCGTTGTCTCCGTCGCTCCCCCTGTCGTCTCTGAGGCTCCCCAAGAGCCCTCGAGCACTTCTTCCGCTCCCCCTGTCGTCTCTGAGGTTCCCCAGGAGCCCTCGAGCACTTCTTCTTCTGCCGCCCCCAAGCCCACCGCGCCCACCGGCAACCTCGGCGGCAAGGGTGACAAGTGGGCCATCACCTACACTCCCTTCGCCCAGGACGGCCAGTGCAAGGGCGCTGCCGACGTCATGACCGACATCAAGGCCATCGCCAAGGCTGGCTTCACCACCCTCCGTGTCTACTCTACTGACTGCGACACTCTCCCAAGCGTCGGTGCCGCTGCTGAGGCCACTGGTCTCCGCCTCATTCTCGGCATCTTCATCGGCACTGTCGGCTGCGAGAACGGCTCCCCCGATGTCTCTGAGCAGATCGCCGCCATCAAGTCCTGGGGCCGCTTCGACATGGTTGACCTTGTTGTTGTCGGTAACGAGGCTCTCTTCAACGGCTTCTGCTCCGTTGGCCAGCTCAAGGACCTCATCTACCACGTCAAGTCTGAGCTCGGAAGCGCCGGTTACTCTGGTCCTTACACCACCACCGATGTCGTCTCTGCTTGGCAGTCTATGGACGTGACCGAGATCTGCAACGCCATCGATGTCGTTGCCTGCAACTCTCACGCCTACTTCGACGCCAACACTGCCCCCGAGCAGGCCGGTTCTTTCGTCGCTGGCCAGCTCCAGATTGTTGAGAAGATCTGCAACAAGCCCGGTTTCGTCATGGAGACTGGCTGGCCCACCGCCGGTGAGTGCATTGGCAAGGCCTGCCCCGGTCGCGAGCAGCAGAGGACCGCTCTTGCCGCCATCAAGCAGGAGATGGGCAAGAAGGTCGTCTTCTTCTCCTTCACCGATGACCACTGGAAGCAGCCTGGTTCTTGCAACTGCGAGCAGCACTGGGGCTGCGGTGATATTTTCGGTGCTGAAATCTAAAGCGTGAAGAAGATATCAGGATTGTATAAATGAAGCTGTTGGATGCGGTTGGATATAGAGAATGTTCTTTCCCATTCTCCCATTCTTCTCTTTCAGGATTTGTGTCTTGATTTTGGAGTAATAGGAGGGCGGGAGAGAGGTAAATAAATGGACACTTTTTTCAAACCTTGCACGTCAAAGTCAACTCTGTTTTCTTGGGCCCCTTCTCCAAGTATATATATATATATATAATACGTTTCATGTACCGACGTTGTCATTGTCCTTGCTCGTCAGAACCTGTGGGTGTGTATATATATAATATATATATAGATATATATACATTCAGCGCGGTCGATCAGTCATTCAGTCAGTCCACTCTGGGATCAACATACGATCTGATCATCCCCCGCGTTGCAGACGATCGTCACGACCGATCGTCCTGTCCTTCGCAACCCTCGACGCAGCAACGGGAGATATGCAGATCAGAGTCTGGGGAAAGGTCACACACACCACATGCCCACACACGCAGCATCCGACAACAAACATCCCGCCCCACGGGCTTCCCTTCCGGAGTTGGCTGGCTGGGCGTACATACATACTTACTTACATACGGAACATATCCCTTTCTCGGGTCAAGACACGGAAAAGGGGGTCAGTGTTATACAATCACGATGAGGCATGGAAAGTCGTCTTCATTTATACTTTACTTTATTACATCTGCATATACACAATCTCATGTTGTTGTCGTTGTTGGGGAAATCGATACACACGGACGGTACTGTGCGGTGCGGCGCACACACGCACACAACAATGCTGGTCTCCTTTGTAATGTTCTGCTTGCTCCTATGTTTATAATGTCTGCTGTCTCTCGTCGGTTGGTAATCATCCTTTGTCACTCACTCGTTGTGATTCCCTATGTATATGTTTTATCTCTGTTTGATTGTAGATAGATAATGTTGTCTTGTCCGTTCAATGTATCTACGTGCTGTCACGTACATAAAGATCTCGGCCTACATATCATAAAATAATGATGATCAGTTGGCCTGAACCTCAAACACTTGACCCTACTTCCTCCTTCAAGACAACGTCCCTCTCCACTGTCCAGTCCAGTCCACTACCGCCCACCACCCACACCCACAACCATATCGTTCGGCAGTCCAGCACATGACAACAACAAACCAGTATTGATAAGCATTGGCTTTACTTGTCTCAAACACATACGACCATACCCACTGGAAAACTCGGGATCCCGTCCGCTCTCCCATAGATAAGCCAGTGAGGGCCAGACTAGTAGTTGGGTCGGTGACGACCAGCGAATCCCTGGTGTTGTATGTTCTTTTTTTCTCTTTTTTCGTGGTTTTCCTTGCTATCTGTTATCTTTTGCCATTGGTCCATCAGGAAGTCATCTTTTGTTAATTGATCTCAACAACATCCATATAACCTTACCTGTGACGGGTTGGGTGAAGTATCTTTCATTTTTAGTTTAAGTGGCTCTTCATGTGCCTATTATCTATACTATCTACAGCTGATCCAGCAGGAAGCTACCTAGGGATTTGGGGAGAAAGGGAAGAGGAGACTACTATGATTGGGGAGAAAGTAAGCGCTAGGTGTAGAATGGAAAGATGCAAAGACCGAAACCGAAATGTCAATCTCATCGTCAAAGCGGCGTTAGGAAGAAGGTACGACGAGACAGGCGAGAAGGATGGAAAGCAAGCTTACAGCAAGACCAGGCATTTTTTTTTAAACATCCAAACATGACGATACTGGATAAACTTGCTGGACCTACCTTGCTCCTTTTAGCTCCCATCACACGACGAGAGAGACGGGCCTGTGGACGGGGAGGTAATGTCTCGACTTATTACCTATCAAACACGAGCTCATGCCCGTGGACGAAATCAACCGGATCATCATTTTGGGACCACTGGTGGTTGTTGGATTTGAGCGTCCTTCGCCCCTGCCTCTTTGGCAACACTCAATGCGTGTCTTTCGACGACCGAGGGAGTAGAGAAGGTACGATAGATATCACAATGGCAGGAGCCAGAGGCAGGCAGGGAGGCGGGCATACCGTTTTTGGTAGTTGGGAATCGAAATAACTCCTCACGTAGGCATAGGTTCCTTCCTGATACCTAGATGATATTTAAGGTAGGAACTAATGTGATACCGGAATGGTATCGCTGGTGTCATCACATGTCAGATCACCTGACTTGTACGACCCCCAGCACAGCGGGCCCCGCCTTAGTGGGCCCTCTGGGTGGCTCAATTGAATTGAGCCGCTTTCGCGGTCGCACCCCCACTTACGTGGGTCCTGTAGATTAGATAAGGCTCGCGTGCACTCTATTTGGTCATCGACCGCACGCGAGCTCTTTCGAAGCATCAATTCACACATATTCAAACAACACACATACTGTGCTTTTCACAATACCCTCTCAACGGTATTATAATGATATCCCGACTCGATGGTCATCAACTTGCTACGGTTACGGTAATGTAAAGACCTAGAATTCACCAAATGCACCTAATTTACCTATTGCACCTAGTTCACCTTACTACCCGCTACCCACCGAGATACGAATAGAAACTTCAAAGGACCAAGAGAGAAAACAATTCAGATGATATTCGCGGAAACTGAACCAAATGCGAAACAACCCAACGGAAAAGAGAGAAACAGAGGTATCGTTAACGCTAACAAAAAGGCAATCGAACTGAACTGAATGCTTGATAAAGGATAACACATCGACACGCCTTCCCGCGATAGAAATTCATATATGCGTCGAGTTCTTTCCTTCCATGAAACAACCAGTAACCCGTTCCTTCCTTCCATTCCTTCCTTCCTTCCATTCCTTAGTACAGAAAGAACGACCCAGAAGAGATAACTTTCGTGACTGAGACCTGCTCTCCTAAAACACCTTCGCTTCACCTCAAGAGCCCAAACACCACACACTATGCTCCTCGCCATTCGTTGGTCCTCGGTCTTATGATAAAGATAAGGCCTGATATCCTGATAGCGCGGCGCGTCTGATAGCAGACACACAGAACTGCTCCTGAAGGTCGTCCATCTCTGACCTGATAATGATTCTCCTTTGCCGAATGCCGAATATGTCCGATGGTCGCTGCCTCCAAGACACTCCTTCCCAGCTCGCGAAGACAAAAGCTAGTAGAGCCAGGCATCACCCTAGTGCTCCACATTATCGTCAAGCAAAGCTTGACCTCCTATGACGACGCTTCCGGGTAGCAGCTTCCATGCTGTTGGATGAACATTCATTATCCTTATCGTGCCAGACCCAATCGTTTAATGCTGGTGTGAATCGACCCTCCGAGCCAGCTTCAAAGGGTACACACAGCCCAATGTTGACCTTGGCGTTCGTTTTGTTTTTTCGTCGCCCATGAATCTGTCCCAGGTACCGTAGTACTCCGCGAATGCCCCAGGCATGTTCTTTTGTCTCCCATCTCCGTGACCATGCTGCTCAAGCTCAGAAGGGCTCCAGATCAGCCAGCGCCGCGCGTCTCTGACTCCTCCAAACCACGCTATCCTTGATGCGCTTCTCCTCGGTGAAAGAAGACCGTGGCCAGTCAGAGTCACTCGTTCCTCCCATGTGCCGTCCGTAATATCGATAATCCAAGCCTCGCTCGTACATGTCCCGTGTCATCATCTGACCCATTCCGCACCGCTCCAACTGCAGAAGACCTCCTCGTGTGGGATCATAGCACAGCACCGCGAGGTCCTGCCCGCTGTTCGTGAACGAAACACCACCGATCTCGGCAAAGACATCGACTGTCTGCTTGGAACGGAAGGTCTGCGCATCGATAATGTTGATGTAATCTGCTTCCTCAGCGGCAACGAGCACGCGTTTGCCGCTGCCAATCGGCGAGAACTGCAAGTTTCGGACTCCCGCCATCTCGGCACGTATGGTGCATACTGGTGTCGAGGACCCATTGTTGTCTGTCCAACGGCGGGCGTCCCAGATCTTGATTGCCTTGTCCTGGAAACCGGTGGCAACTGTCCATCCATCGTCTGCCCAGGCGCAGGAGAAGCCGTGGTCACGATGACCGGAGAGCTCCTGAAGGACCTGAGGTTTCCCACCTCCCAGGGTCGACTCGGTCGTGGTGATAAAGACGTTCTTATGGTCTCCAACAGCGACACGCAGGCGACGGTCAGGAGATACCGCAGTGCAATTTAGCGGGAAGTCGTAAACTTCGTGGGAAAGCCACTTCTCGGTGGTGATATCCAAAACGCGGAAGATAGCGTCGTTCGATGCAAAGCCAACCAGAGGTCTGTCGGAATTTCGGTCTTGATAAACTTGGGCATGATTTGTAATGCCGCTTTGGTTGCTGGTAATGATACCCTCGTGGCAGGCTGATGACTCTGGCTCGTCAGAGTCCATATGGCGAAGTGTGTACTCACCATTGAAGCTACCCGCTATAAGGACACCGTGACCGGCGGCCATAGTAGAAACATGTGAGCCCTGGGCATCGCCGAGCTTCATGGCTACCCGGGTCTTCCCTGAGACCGGGTTGAACTGGTGTACAGCGCCGGTGCCGGGATAAAAGACCTTGGTACGTGAGGTGGTTGCCAAAATGTTTCGTAGTTGAAAGTGCGACAAGTTGATGTTTGACTTGAAATCCATACGCCGGAACTTGAAGAAACTATCGGTGCAAGGTAAGCTAACATCGGGACAATTTTCCTGTGACACTAGTGAGTATACATGTTCAAGCAGGGGCAGATTTCGAAGGCTTGTTAGACTCACATCCCACTTATCAGACTCTGGCATGTTGACATAGTTCCTATAGGTCAGGAGTCGACGTTGCCGTGCCTCCTGCCTGGTCACCCCTAGTTCTTCCCAGTTCACCCCTTGGAAATCGCATTGGTCCCCAGCAAGGTCTGTGTAGCACATCTGTGAAAGCTTCTGGGCAGCAAGGCCCGCAATCCTGCTGGGCCATGGATAGGGGCCCCTAGGCAGATGTACTCCCTGTTCTCGATGATCTGGACGAGCCCAGTTATACAAGAATTCGGTCAGGCAGTAGTTGCTYGGACCAAGACTAGTCATGCTGTGAAAATTGGGACCGTGAATTGGGTGAGGAAAGGTATCAAGCAACGTTGTAGGCGGAACCTGGGGGTGCACCGTATTGATGATACCGGATATCACCTGTGATGCGGTCGTCGTAGGCGGCCAGCCTTGCCCAGTTGTTGCCAACATCTGGTTGACTAAGCCCAGAGTGAAGGGTGTGAAAGGAGCCGGAGGAGCAGGAGGGTACTGTGAGAACTGCTCTTCGTCTGATAGGGAGGAGGTCATGCTAATGCTATCCTCATGGTCGGGCTCCATGCTCAACTCATATGGAAAGCCATGCTCGCCACCCGAGTCTGAAACATCGGTATCCATGTCGTTAGTGAGTAAGTTGGCCACTTGTAGATAGTTCACCAAGGGGGCACCCGCATCGTCGGACATGTCGACGTCGTCGGAGAGATAACCGTCCAGGCCAGGGTAGAAGGAGGGCTGCGGATGGTGGCCCAGCATTTGATCAGTATTCAGATAGTGATGACCATAGAATAGGCTCTCATTTTCGTCATCGTCGTCGTCGTCGTGCTCTTCCATTTCTTGTTCGCCTTGTCCGTCTTGTTGTTGGTGCTCCTCGTCCTCGACGTCTTCGTAATCGCTACCGCTCTCAGACAACTGGACAAGTGGTTGGCCGAATCCTACTTGATGGCTCTCCACCTGGTACTGGTAGTTTATTACCCCATCCTCTTCGTCCGGGATGGTGGACATGGGGATGATGGTCGGCCAGCTGGACCCGGCGACGGCCGAGTTTCCGCTGGGCATGTCGGTAAAGGCGCCAGTACCGTGACTACCCTGGGATACTTGTGGTCGGTTGCCGTTCCGCATTTTTATGTCGCGCATAGCGACAGCTGGTGGGTAGGGCGGGAGTCCTTCAGATTAAGTTGTGTATTATGGACAGGTCGTCAATATATGGGGCGCATCGGGCGTGGTCGCGACTGAGGGGCAGGCGCACTGAATGGAACAGTGGATTGGCCTGGTGTGCCGAAGTCATAGAAGTTGCGCACTTTACCCTGCATGCCAGTTCAGCTTCAGCTGCTGTTTGGCTGGCAATCAGTGCAGCTCCCGTCACTGGCGAGTCGAACGAAGGTTGGCTCGGCTGGTTGGGCCCGGATCGGGGGCAGAAGGGCGACGGCTGGGCTCGTCAGGGTCCCGTCTCTCTTGGAGGGACGAACGGGGACTCCTCGATGGGATGGAAATCGGAGTAGGTGTGGGTTGGGTTGTCGACTTCTTTTCTGTAATCCGACTAAATCCTGACTATCGGTTCATGGAAGAGGCGCGTCCATCTTACTTGTTGGACTCGTTTCTTTGTCGGGCAAGCAGCCAGTGCCGGCGGTTCAGAAAGGAAGGTGCACTGGTGGTGTACAGGTGGTTACTAACCTAACCTAGAGCAGTGGAGGTGGTGCAGTGCTTGATTTAGTGTCCTCTCAGTGGCCGACCGATGAACGGCCCAAACCGACGGGAAGCGATCTTGAATGGGAAGCCGGGCTGCCGCCTTGCCTTTTCGCTGAGCGAATGCCACTGCACAATGCGCATGAAGCTTGGGACTGGACGTCTCGAACCTTGGTTGCCCTGCTTTGGATCCTGATGAGCGGGCGCCGGCTCTCTGGTAAGCTCATCAAGGACCCCAAGTCTGGGAAGAGACAGGCAGGTCTGATGTGTTTGATTGGACTCGGATAACCAAAGATAGACTTGGGACGGGACCCACTGTTCACAGGCCTTCTCTTGTTTCCGATCGAGTCGTATTTCTAAATGTCACTGCGGTTTTGCGAGCGGATAGGGCGCTTGTCAATGGCAACTTGAAGCCATCTCAAGGGTGCTTGTTGACGGGAGTGATTGTGTCTTCATGAAACCGGTTGATAGATAAAAAAGGTGTCAAGGATCCGATGCTATAGAGAATCCCAACCTGACCCCCAACCAAGTTGGAGCCTGAAGAGAAACTGAAGAGACAGACAGGCCTGCCGAGCAGCCACCTCACCACAGCGACCGCAGCTTCCCCAGCCGGTGAGGTGTGTCATGAAATCTTCACAGTGCGAAACAATCAGTGTCTCTCACTCCCACTTGACAAGCAAACTGAGTGGATTTGACATTTTTCCCGCGCTGAATTGTCCAGTGACACCATGGAACCTCAAGAACCCGAGATAGATGCAGCTGGCATTCTGACTTCGACTTGTTGAGAAAGCCAGAGCCACCGACTCAACTCATCAGAGGACGAACTCAAGGGGTCGACAAAAGCGCCAGGAAGGTCGTTGTGAAGTGAATCAAGAGGGTACGCATGGATCGTGAAGTCAGTGTCGTCGACTCGGTCGTAACTGAACCGGGTAGGAAGTGGGAAAAGCTGGCGTGGCGGCAAGCGGGAGGTTTAGAATCGGACTCGGCGCTCCCATGTTTCTTCAGCAAATAGAAGCATCTGCAATGGTGTGCGGTTGGGGTGCAGTTGGATCATCCAATGCGAATATGCGTGAGAATGCGGGCTCGTGGGGCGGGATAACGGAACCACTCATCCCAGGATGAAGTCAGTTGACACAGGTCATCCTGGTACCCAGAACTTCAAGTTCCCCTTTGCTAGTAGTCTGTTAAGAAAACATGCCTATATGTATCGACTTCACTAACAAAAGCAGCTATGCGCGGTATCAGGAAACCACCTGCTACATCCCGACGGGATGAATCCTCAAATGGCTTCAGCGTCTGTGCACCGCCCGTTCTCTCGATACAACACCACCGTGGTACCATACAGACAAGACAGACCAGACAAGTTCCGGATTCTTGGAAAATGGAAGCACGGGAGACTTCGTTAGTGTGGGGAACAGGGCGAAGGGTAAGGTAGGTTGGTTGAATGGTTGCTTCACTGGCCAAGATCAGTCACCACATCGCCGTCGGCCGTCCCCTCTCCTCTCCCCGGCTCTTCACTTTCACAAACCTGCCCTCGGCTGCGGTGACCGTGCGTGCGTGACACTTCTGATTACTTCAACAGCCGCACCTAGCGACGAGCCGTCTGCTACGCCATTAGGCGTCAGATCAGATCATATAGGCGAGAGCGGGCAAGAGAGTCACCATGCGCGGGGGCTCACCCTCCCGCACACGACCGAAGAACAAGAGACAAGACTACGAATTCTTGGGGTCTTACAACAACGGCAGGCCTCCGCGCATAAAAAATGATCTTTTCAGCATCACTGAGATCAGTGGGCAATAGTCTATGGCTTATCGATGATGACTTTTCATATCAGTTTCTGATCACTACCGCTTTACCTCACCCGGGTAAAAGAGTCAGTATTGTGATACATCACCTTGGAAGAGCACTGAAGTTCGCTCTCTGTCCTTGCTTACTTTCGCCGGTCAACATTCTCTCTACTCTCATGGACCGCCGGTCAGCTCCACGGCTCTACGGATTATCACTGTTACTTCAGCGAGATCAGTTCCTGCAACTCAAGTCCCAACTCTTCTCTCAGAATCTCTTGACGTTTACCAGAGAGTTCGGACTAGAACTCTGGTGATACAGAGAAAGGAGAACCCGTTCACGACCGGAGAACATGTTTGTCCCACAAAGACTCGCGTTCCTTGCGTTCCTTACGAGCCTACATCTGCCGTTCGTCATACAGACCAGCCGCCGCGCGGTCTCTACCTCTATACGTACCTTATACCACTATCCGCACCCGCTTACTACACCAACTTTCTCCCTCCTCCTCGCTTTTATACCCCCGTCCCCCCCCCCAAACATTATTACCTGGATGTTATATACCATGTTGCCTACCTAGCCATCTCCTCTCGGTTCAGGTTACACAAGAACAGGCATCAGTCAGTTGGAGTCAGTTGGTCTGTCAGTCGATCAGTCGATCAGCCCCATTACCACCTCCATCCATATGTACACCTTTTCACCGTTATAGATATCTGACAAAGACTGGCGACACCCTCCTTCCTTCCTTCTATCGCTCCTTCCCTCATTTTTTTAACGTGAGCTACCTCTTCATGCCACTGAAATCAAGGAGGCGAAAAAAAAAAATTGCCGCAGCATTAAATTCTCTTCCTTTCCCCAGTCCGACCCATCATTCCGTAATCCGGTTAATCCATCCCGTATCCGATCATGAACAAATGGGGCCATTGTCTGCCTGGTTAGATTGATCTGGACAGAGGTACTAAACCTACGAGCTCTGTTTACCAAGTAAAGATGCTGCGTAGGTAGTACGACCTGCCCCTGTCTGCCTTCGGATAGCTACATGCAATATGGGAAAACATACATGATGGTTAGCCTACAGTGGCGCTTTTGTTGTGCTCGTGCTTGCTTCCCGCCTGGCGAGGTGCGGTGCTGTGCGGCGATGTATAAGAGTCGATTTTCATGGGCGATTATCTTGACTTGTATCTTGATGGAAAGGAAGGAGCAGGGCAAAAAAATGTTTGAAAGGAGGTACTCGAAGATGTGGACAGATGGCTGGTATAGATGTATCGTGGTAATACTCGCCTTGTATACGTATTACTGTCAGGTAAGTTACTGACTGATCAAGCATTTGCTTTCGATCTTGAGATGACCCCACTCCTCTTCTCCCTCTTCTTCACTCACAAAGGCCGATTGATCAACTGCCGACCAAGTACAGGTAACTAAAACCACGAACGGTTCCAAAAAGAAGTGTTCTTTTCCACATAACAATGTCTAAGAGTTAAACCTATTAACCAAAACCGCCTGCCAACCCATCAACCAAAACTGCCACATTAATATCGCCTTGTCCATGATGAACGTGAGAAGAAAACAGAGAGGCTTCAGCAAACATCCCTTCTTTTCCAACGAACACCGACCCCCCGACAAAGACTTAGTACTTTAAACACAACCCTGCACAACAACACCACATCCAAACTCAAGCATCCGAAAAGTAGTCATCAAAGTGTCTCCCCTGCTCATGGCCCCTCGGCTGACTGCTCCATCCATTACTGCCCCCCACGCCCGACATGACATTGTCCCTCGAGCCGGCCCAGTACGTGCTCCGGACGCGCCTGTCGCGCTCAAACTCGGCCCAGCGCTTCATGGTGATCATGCTGCTATCAAACTCTCCCTCGGCTTCTCCGTGGCCACCCTTGCTTGCTTTCTCGCCGGCCGTCTTGCGCGTCTCACCCCACGAGAAATCGTCGAATTTCCAGAAGGCGTACGTGGGCAGAATAAAGTTCCACACGGGCAGGGAGAGCAGGTAGATGAACATCCAGATGACGTAGGACCAGCTGTGGGCGGTGACGACGACGAGGATGGCTGGGAGACCGAGGATGAGACCGAGGAGGACGAGTGGGATGATTTGTGGCGGGGAGTTGATAATCGAGATGATGACTAGTTATCGCGTGTTAGTATTCAGTTCGCCAAGAAAGGAAGAAAAACCGGGGGTGTGGTGGCTACTCACCAACATAGAAAGTAAAGGCGATGGCGGCAGGCAACACAAGGGTACCAATCAGCTCGATACCGACAATAAACTGCATACTGAAACAAAAGGTACCGCAAAGATCACGGACAAGAACGAGCTCCATCAGGTTGTGGATCGTCGAGTTGATCCATCTGCGGCGCTGCGAGAGCAACACCATGAACTCATCGGGGACAGTGGTCTTGCAAACGGCCTGGGGCACAAACACCTGCTTACGCTTGGGGAAGGTGCGCAACATGAGCGTACTGAGGTAACGATCCTCACCAAGGAGCAAGAGGTTCTTCTTGTGCAGCGTATCGACCACGTTCTCGGAGTAGTGTTCGACCACGTCCGGGTTGGCCAGGATAGGGACCCAGTAGTTCTGAGCACCCTTGGGCGCCTTGATGCGGTACATGCAGAAACATCCGGGAAGACAGGTGACACCACCAAAGACGGACTCGAAAGCCTTGGCGAGATGATGAGAGACGAAGTACTCGAATACCTGGATGGCGGAAACCCAGCTTGCTCGCTTGTTGGCAATCTTGGTCTCGCCACAAAGACCCATGATTTCAGGATCCTTGACCATGGCTGAGATCATGTGCGTGAGACTGTCGGGGAAGACCTTGGTATCAGCGTCAACCATGAGCACGATCTCGTAGAAGTCTGGAGAAATGCCCGTGATCTTCCACATCCCGTTGAACATCTCATATTCTAGCTCCGTCATACGCTCGTCGAACATAACCTTCTGGAGGAAAGACATGAGGATGATCTGACTGTCACGCTTGCCACGGTTTCCAGGCTTCGACTTGGAGGCTTCAGCAGGAGTACCGCACTTCACAACGACCATCATAGGAACACGCTGCTGCTTCTCCAGAGGAATGGCAGAGTTAGTGCCATAATCGTAGAAGCCGGCGTAGACCTTGGCCATGTTGTGGCGCTTGGAACCAGTTGCAACCGCAACGTAAGAGAATGGCTCAACGTCATCGGGGTGAATCGTGTGGTCTTTCATCATGCTGAGAATGATATCGGGGGTCGACTGTGTCTCTCCGTGGCCCTTGATGATACCATCGCAAATAACGAGAATAACCTTGTGGCTGTTGGGGTAGTCCGTCATTGCAATCGAGTCCAGGGTGGTACGAACACCCATCTCACCCTCGGAGTAGGCTGTGACAAGGCAGATGGTGTGAGCCAGAGGGAAGCCGAACGGCATCCAGTCGGAAGGCGGTTGAGGAACGACAGCTTCGTGAATAAAACCGGCAGGGCCTGGGCCATCTGCGGGACTGCTGCTTGATCCGTAAGGATCAGATTTGAGGAAGCTCGACCGACTCTCGTTTCCTTGGCCGTATATCGCTCCTGGATGGAGTAATTGGCCAGCGGCGTTCTGGCTGGCCATGGTTGTAGGAAGTCCGGACTTCCTATTGCCGCGCTCATTGCCGTAGACGGTAGAGAAACGAGAGTGTGTGGGCAAGAAAGCACTGCTGCGCTTGCTCTGACGATCTGAGCTTCCAGCGACACTGCTACCAACCTCTCCTGGGAACCTTGGGGGAGCTCTGTAAATGTCTTCAGTCCAGTCTTCAATCTGGCGGTTTCGCTTCCGCTGGTCAGACGTCTGGGAGGTCTTAGCGGCCGCATACGTCTTGCTGATGAACCATTGGAAGATTAGAGCCAGGACGAATCTGGCGAGGACGACTGCAAGGATAAGAACGAGGGACACATAGAGAACGACCTTTGACGCAATGCAGCCAACAGTCTCGGTGTCCACCGAACCGACCTTGATGATCTCCTCGAAACACTCGGCAATCTGCTTGTCTTTGCTCGACTGGAAGGCATGGGTGATATCGCGTCCACGAATAGCTTGGTTTCCAGCAGTGTTCTTATCCCTCAGCTCCTTGAAGCGGGAGGGATACGTGACTTGCGTGTCGTTGAACCAGTGAAGCAGATCAAGGTCGAGAACGTGGCCAGAGTACACAACAAGGTTTCGAGAGCTGTTCTTGATGTCATCCCATGTAAAGTAGACATCGGCGGCGCCCTTGAGGCCGAGATAAAAAGAGTCTCTGGCGTTAGCGGTCGTGTGACAGGCATAGCCCAGGTAATAAGGTATCGTGGTGTTAGGCTTGGATGAACCATCTTGGTTGAACGTGGTACAAGGGAAGTACCACGCCAGATTGCCGCTCTTATCGCTTGGCACATCGGACTTCTCTTGCTTGGTGATGAGACCCTTGCACTTGCCGTTGACGTTCTGGAACAAGAAACTGCCGTCCTGTCCACCGTAATGCTGAGGCAAGTCATAGATCACGTTAGCACCCAAACCGTCCGGACGGCGCGGGATACCCTCGGCCGGAGGATGGTGAGATTTGGTGAGGTCATATGCAGATCCGTGGAAGATCATGTATCCTGACCCGACCTCATTGATGCGCAAACGGAGCGGAGGTTTACCGCAGACCACCTGGGTGAAGCCGAAAGTGATGAAACCAACAAAGCCCATGATGAGCAGAATAATGCTGATCAGACCCATCTTCTCTCTCCACGCCCTCTGTTGAGCCTTTTCGGGCATGCCGAAGCACTTAAGGACGAAGCCAGGGCACCAGAAGGTGACGAATCCGCAGTAGATGTTCCAAAAGCTCGGGGTGGGGAGTCCTCCGGGCTTTGCGCGCTTTCCCTTTGAATCCTTGACGATTTTGCCGTGTTTTGCGGTATCCGACTTCCGCCGACGTCGTCTCTCATCACCGGACTTTTCAGTTTCGATAACCTGGGTTTTCGTCGAGTGCTTTCTCCTTGGGGGCGACTCCTCGGAAATCTCGTCGTCGTTCCTCGAGCCAGTTCCCGATATATCGTCCGTCGCTCCCTCCAGATCCTCGTATATCGGGTCGTTTCCGGTTGAAGACGGCAGGGTGTTCATGTTGGCCGCATGCTTTCTATAGTGGTAGTTTGGATGGTCTTTTCCAATCCTGTTGCGCTCCGGTCGAATCAAACTCCTCTTCCGCTGAGGCATGCCGGATGGATGTGCGGGCTCGGGGGTCGGCGCCAAAGGGTCCCTTTCGACATTAGGGTTGGGAGACGGAAGCGTTTCTGGGAATGACGATATCGATGGTACACGTTGTCGCTGGCTTGGTCGTCCTCCTGTCACGGGGGCATATCCGGCCTCGACATCGGCGGGTGGTGGTCGACTGCGGCGCGAACCGCTTTGCCGGTAGCTGCGTCGCTCCTCATACGAAGGCGACGCCCCCGGCCTCTGAGGAAGAGACATGATGCTATATGAAGCGGGACGGTTAGCGAGTCCGGGATCGATGGAAGGCCGAAGAGTCGTTGGTATGTTTGGCAAAGACGGTTTGTCGTGGAAGAGCCAACGTCACTCGTCGCGTCGCAACTTGGAGCAGTCGGTCGGCCTAGGGGATGACGAGCAGCCTCCGCCAAGAGAAACAATGTGATGATGGTCTTTTTGCACGAATCAGGCTATACCAAATACCAGCATAATGAATAGAGGTAAGGTATGGAGAAATCAACTTGCAAATCTTGTGACCGACGAGGTTGGAACCCTGGCAGGCCTAAAGCAGAGTCGACGGTGTTTCTCAGGAGACGGGAAGGGGCGCAGGCGCTCTTTCAGGCACCCAATTAGACCAATGATATGCGCCGGTCTTGTTGGCTGTTTCCCAGAGCCAAGGAAGAGAAACCTGGAATTGGCAATCAGCTGCGCACTAGGTAACCTCGCCCAGCCCGCTCGTTTTTTTTTGTCCCTTTTTCCAATCCAGATCCCTCGATTCCACTCTCTCCCAGGTGCCCTCCCTCCCCTCCAACACTTACCGCGCCAGCGCGTGGCCAAGGCTCACAGAGCCCAACTTGCAATGGGTTGCCCTGAAAAAGTTTTTGATATTCGATGTTCGATGTTCTGCAGAGCGGACCGTTCCAGCGTAATGGTCCCTGCCCTGACAAGCTGCCGGGCGTCTTCTCCTAGTGCTTGCGTCAGGTGCCAGGGAATACTTGGGACGGCGGCGGGAAGGCAGGGTCGATGCAAAGCACCGATTTTACAGGTACTTGTTTAGGCCACGGCATGCAGTAGCTGGTTATGTATGTCAATATGCAGGGCACGGAGAGACGTGGATGAGGTCGACGACAGATCTTCTATCAATCACTACTACAAGCAAAGCATCATCTCAGCAACGATTACAGGAGCTGTTGGACAAAACCCGACAGAAAGAAAAGTGAAGAGCTTGTGAAGCCGGTCTGGAATTTAAACCACCAAAATGCGCAACGCCTCCGCTGTACCTGTTGGGATGCAGCTCTGGACTAGGATGGCAGTGGCCCCAATGGCCTACACTAGTCTCGTTCTAGACCAAAGCGCAGAGAGATTGGATGAGGTGCAGCCAGGTCTGGTTACGAACGGCACGGCAAAGGGCAGTCTTGAAACGACAATGACGATATGCTAAGTAACGGCGAACGGGAGACGGCACATTTTGCAACATCTGACACGGGTTGTTGTTGAAGCAATGCGGTTGGCATGAATTCCAAGGTGAAGAGAGACTGAGAGAGGGAAGCTTCCGGCTTATTTGGCTGGCTCACTCACAAGCAGTTCAGTTCAGTTCAGTTGCCATTTGTTTCGTCTGATGATCTGCCACAAGTGGAGTGGCTTTGGGCGATCCGCGCTCCAGAGTGGAATCCCGGCCGCCGAATGAATGACACGGTGCGCTTCTAGAACCTCGCGGAACTCCCCACTGTGTGCATGCTTCTCCCTTCATCAATCAATGACCAATGCCTGGGCCACGGGACGCATCACCATTTCATTTCCCAGTTGCTGCCATCGTGGACTACCGCGAACTAGCCTTGGGGCGACGTTGAAATTAAGTCGCGGTGTATCTAGCGGCTGCACCGCGCTCAAATGTTGGCGCCGGTTACGCTCACTGGACACTCTATTCAGTTAAAAGCTGTGTAAAGCTCCGGTAGGTAGTCTTCCGGCGACGGAGTGCTCGGCCGGACTTGAGCTCCAGCTGCGGCTGGAAATCTTCGCCGGGGCTCAGAGTGAGCACAGCCAGCCCGGGCCCGTAAGTGATCCCGTCCACAACTCGCTCACGATCCGTGACGCCTTGGGGAACTCTCCCGTTGAGACCTTCGGTTTCCGAGTTGCAACCTGATTTGTGTCTTTCCGGAGGCAGTCTCCCAAAGTTCAAAATGCCGATGTGAAATAAACATATGTGCATAAAAGATGTGCATCAACAGCAGAGCCGGGCATGATATTCTCCGTCATTAATGTCGGGATAACGCGGGGCACATCCCGGATCCACAGCACTGGTTCTTAGGTACTGCCTCTGTAAATTCACGTGAGACACTCCCCCTTTTATTTCCACCCAGCCTACACTTTTTGCAGGACATTGAACAACCGAACAAGAGGATGGCATGAGGTCTCATATCCGATTGCCCCCCTTCTCATTCTCAAATTTACAATATTTGAGCCCAGTCGTTCATGATGGGCGGGGTCACCTCATTTTCGGTGATTTTCCATCGAATGAGGCCATCTGGAGCGTCAATCTCGCTTTGCGTCCCCACTGTAAACCACTGGAGTTTGTCACTTTGGACCCTAGAATCCAGATGAACTCCATGAACTCCATGACCCCTGTCTCGAGCCGTGATACACCCACGTTTTCCCCCGGCTTGTCTGGGCAAACCACCGGGGGAAAGTCTACGGAGACCCAGTGTATTGGACGGAGCGCCGAGATCTCTTTTTCATTTATTCTCCACTCCTTTTGGACGTCACGTCCGTATGCGCCAGTTAGAGATTTTGAGACGACCACTCGCTCGGCGTGCTTGTGTTGTTCTTGGGATTTTGTGGTTGGATTTCTTGGACGGACAAGACGTGACCAACTCTTGGTAGCGATCCCCAGATATTCCAACATTTACAGCCGTGCGAGATAGTCAAAACCTCACATAGATCCCCACGGGGTCGATATTAAAGTACCAGAGATCTTCTTCAGTCAGTTTGATCGCTGGTCAAAGCCATCCATCCCACATTCCTTCCGCCGCGTTGTCCCACCCCATCCCAGGTAACCAGAATATGTCCTGCGGAAACCTTCAGTCTATCGGCCCGGGCCCGGGTGTAGCAACTGCAGAAGTAGTTGGTAGCCGCCTTTGGGACGCCTTCCTCGCGACACCAACGGACCAACAAATATTTCGAATTATCTGCAGAGCCTAGCGTTTGGTTCACGACAAGGCAAGACCAAAGCGAAAAGCGCCGTGAAGCCGAAAACGCTGCCGCTCGGCACCCGTATCCGACCTCATGATGCAGGTGTACGAACATGTCCTTGGCGTAGTTCTAGCGCTTAGACGCTGACGAAGTGAAAAATTGGGAGTGTAACATGGGCTATTCGCCTCCTGATAGCCTATCCGGATACGTGCCACTCGCACGTCGAAAAAGAGTCTTTCTGCGATGGATATTGGTGTAAATATTGAAGAACTAACCATACGAGGTCTATATCTCTGTTGCTCATCGTCTTTGTGCTGAGCGTGCGTTACAAATGTCGAAATGTCGACGGCCAATGTTATGAAAGGAAGGGGGTTGTGTAGGACTAAAAAGTTGCCTAATATTGTGATTGGATCACGTCCTTTCTCAGTTCCCCAAAAGGGCAAGCCGCCAGCTTCGTATTGCGCGGGATGGGCGTTAAAGTGATGGTGGTCACGCTGACCTCGACACCATCTATCGATACGAAGTTGCGCTGACTGAGCGAACGATGCAACAAAAGACAGGTCCTCTCATTGTTCACACAAGCCGCATTTCATTTATTTTCGAGCTAGGGATTCTCTCACCGTCTCTGCTGGAGCACATTTCTACCCAATGTCGTTGGCGAAATCAGAGGAGCGCTAACACCTCAAGTCCGGCATTAGACAATCCATGGGTTTTCTTTTGTGATATCCTTCACGGTCTCCCGTGGGATTACCTGTAAAACGTGTAGCATTGTACTGTGAAAACTTCATGATACTTAGCTATCCACAAGCTCGGAAGAACGGACAAACGGGACGATGTCCCAAGGCCACGGGGAAGGCGCGGGGTGCTACAAAGCCCGGGTTCGTGAACGCTAACCCCGCCGCCCTCGTTCAGCGGCAGAAGATCGCTCGGCTTGTTGGGTTGCGGTCGATGTACTACTGGCAGTGGTGTCCCACCCAAAGGTGGAAAAACGCCACCATTCTCACCAGCCCTGAGCAGCAGCTAGAGCAGCTAGAGCAGCCAAACGGCCCATATCGTCAACACCAAACCCATCAAATTTTTCAAGATTTTGTGAGAACCAATGAATATGGAAGTCCGGACGGGGACCTTCAAGCCCGGCAGCCCGGCCGTCTGGTTCCTGTATGGAGTTTGTGCAACGGGGCACTCCGCACAGTAGCAATGGTGGGCTAGACACCGAGACCCTGAAAAGTCTCTATCGCAGAAAAGCAAACCACGGGAGGATAAAAACTTGAGCGCTAGGATGCTTGTTGCCCTCTTACACGTCGGCCGTTATAGTGCCTTGCCGTAACAGCTGTTCGGTAACTGAAAAGTGCATTATCTCTGGCGCTGTATGGTCGTTGGAAAACACCATATCTGTCCAATGCAAATACGGAATATTCCCAGTGTGCTCGCGAGGCTGCATGGGAGCTGAACCACATGCTGCGACATATTCTTGAACGGAGGGCTTGACCACAGCTGTAGGAATTCGCAAATCGGTATGCTGTGCCCAAAGAGGTATGTCTGGCGAGTAACGTGTGCTATTGCGGGCCGGGAAATGGAGGTCGCCTTTTGTCTCTCCTCTACCAGCTTGGCGGTAACCTTTGTCGTACGAAGAAGCCATCGTCACCTGGGGTATTATTAGCCATCGATGTTGGAGCATCGCTTATTTAGCCCCTCGGTACCTAGCCTTTAGTGCACCTACCCAGCTACGGCGCAGGTAGCGTAGCACTTCCCAAGGAGATAGTACTTTCACTTTCACTAGTCTGTTTCCCTGCCAAGGTGGTTGTGCATTCTTTGTTGAATCTTGATGTGTGTCGATGGTTCAGGAACTCATCTTCACTTTGGCGATTCGATGTTGGCTGTGCCGCCAGCCTTGTCACTAACGCGATACCTACCTCACTAAGCCTGCCCCTGGACAGTCCTCACAGCTGAGAACTGAAATTGACCCCTCTGCTGCTCAAGTCGTCCAGGTCCAGAGTCGTTCAGCCGCCGTCCTATCTCGGAATCGAGTAGCCAGAGGCAGCCAGGGAGACGCCAAGTGTCTTCGGATGCCGCAAAGCGTTCTTGGTATGTATAGGCGATATATGTAGTTCACAAGAGATGTTGAGGGGCCAGAAGAAAGACCAATGGAGGGGAGATTTGAAAAGAAGGAATGGTGCCCCCAGATGCAGGTCCTGCAAGCCACAAGATGATGCAAGCCTTTTCAGCCAGCACGTTGCACAAGCCAAAGCTTAATGCCCTCAGACAGGCGATCCAGACCGAAGCAGAAACTGCCATCGTCATCTGTCATTCCTGGAACCAGACAGTCTGCCAACAATTCAGTTCGAGGATATGGAAGGTGAAGGCGTGGAATGGATGGCAGTTTCATGTGCATTTCCTGTTTGTTCTTGCCTTTTTGTCTTGCCATGGCCTTGGAAAGAGGGGCCGGGGTCCTCATGGTTACCGGTAGTAGCTGCAAATAACACATTATCATATTCACAGGGGGAAGGGACAATTTCTTGGACGATGAGGTAAGGAAGGGGTGAATAACTCAAGGTACATACAATACATACCTCTACTCTCGGTGGCTTTTCAAGGAGCCAGTAATTAAACGCAAGCGCATCGCCTTGAGAGATGGAATTATGAGAACTAGAGCCGACCGGAAGACGAGCGAAGGTTGTTGGTCCCGAAAGGCGTCTGGGTGCCTCGTGCCTGAAGCAAGAGAGAGGATTGGCATTCGTTGATCTGAACTGTGAAGTAAAGTATCATTTTCCACTTCTGCCGCGGACCCTTCTGGGTAGGTAATCTAATCCTGCAACGCACCCGCCCGCCGGAAGCAAAGGGGGGATCGAACAACTGAAGAGAAGAAGGGAGAACAAGAGGTATGGATGCGCGTGACCAGCGAATGTATGTGCGGGCAGATTTGCATAGGCCATTTGACAGTGAGTAATGAAATTACTCTGTTCATACTAGCTCGGATGAATTAATGTAATGTAATGGAAGTGAAAGCTCGGGTGCCTGTTCGCCCCGTATTCACGTCTTGCATTGCACAGTCTGTCCCTGCAGGGCCACCAGGTCACCACCCAGCGCCCAATACTCCCACACTGGGCAGCGCAGGTGGTCGGACGATGCGGAGCTTCCACTCTGCCCTGGATTGGCCCGTTGTTTCTGGCGACCGAACGCCGATCTCCAGTCCCCTCCATGGAGTCCCGTCTTTCACTTGGGCGGCGCTGTGTGCTCTCTGTGACTGCATGTGTTTTTAGTTCACCCGTCAGAGCAACCGCTGCCGTCAATCCCATCAGTCCACTGCATCACTGCCTGCGTCCAAGTGAAAAGACCAAAGAGGAAAACCACCAAGAGCATCCACCACGGCCACCACGATATACACGCCTGGACCTCCAGCCTCACGTCTCGCTCGTCTCGCCTCCGGTCTCGGTTCTGGATGTTGATTTGACTGGCGTTTGGACTTTGGCCTATTACACTACCAATACATGTCCATAGTTTCTTTTCTTTGACCGCCCTGGCTTAATTTCTTGTTACATAGGCACAATTAATTCCCTTGGGTCTTTCAGCTTGGCCACTTGCAACCGAACCGACAAGAGACTATCAACGCTCGCTGAGGTGACCTTCTTTTGTCATCGTCGCCTCGAGGTTCCTGTCAACCCTGTCGCTCGCTACAACCTTCACTTCCCACTTTCGTGTGTCAGTGTGTACGTACATCCGAGGCAAGCTCAAAGGTTCTTCAAAGGCTCACACAATCTTTCAAAGGCTACAGCCCACGACGCGCATCACCCGGGAAAAGCTGTTCGTTTTATTGCCCGAAAGATCGCCAAATCGTCTCTCCACCATCCACGAGTCCTCCTCCACCCACGCGATCACCAAATACTTAGTACGATCATCCTCACGCGGTCACGTTCCCCCGTTCCCCCGTCCCCCTGTCGGCTGCCTGCGCGTACTCAGCTCCCTGGGCTCCTGGGTTTGCCCGTCCATTGCGAATTAGCACTTCTCCAGCCGTCCCCACTTGGCTGTCTTGTCTGTAACGGGATCCTGCCCGTTCAACACCCACCGGCGCCCTCCCAGTCCTTGCGACTTCGATCCGCTACAGCGCCTTTTTGGTTTTGGAGAGGGGAAGTCAACTACTACGACAGCGCATAAACTCCATCCCTACATATCACAGCTTTAGCCTGACGGCTGCGAGATTCAAGTACGGCATATGCTTGCGACTGCAGCAAGTGGAAGGTGACAGCGAATTCAACAAGGACGGAAGCATAGAGAGGAGAGTCTGACAGGCTGCAGCTGTCTGCAGGCATTGCGACTACATACGACTTGACAGTTGACTGCTGTATCAGACGACCTTGATAAACCCCGCCGCCTGTCATGGCGGCTGTCACTGCATCACCGGCTGCGTCGCCGACCTCAACAACCACCAGCCCTCGTAGGAAACCTGTTCCTACGACAAGCTTGCCCGCCATTGCCTCCATCGAGCGCTTCGAATGGAATGAAAATGCGCCTCCTCTTCCCGGCGTCTCTCTGGCCGAATCGCCTCGGATCCGTCAGTCGCCTATTTCGCCCGTGAAGGTCAACTTCCAACCCGACAACTGGGCTCAACCGTCCAACGCCAATATCGAAACAGACCGGTCGTACGACGGCTTACAGCCGGTCCCGGGCGTTCTCGATCGTGCCCTCCCCGCGACCCCAGATGCTCCGACTCCTCCGCCCCATACCTCATTAAACGAACAGCCGAGGCAGGAGACGTCTAGCTATCCGGAGGCTCCGAGCGCGCAGTCAGCATGGAAGGACGCTGAGAAGCCATTGCCGGGGCTAGAACTCCCCAGCGTGGCCAGGTTGAAGCTAGAGGCCTCTGGCCAGGACGATCTCTCATCCGATTCTTCGCGAGCGAGCCACGGAAGAGTTACCAATCGTCGAAGCCGAGAGTCCGACACCACCGTTAGCACGTCTAAGCAACCTACCTCGAACGATTCATCGGCGGCAACCAGCGCAAGCTCGGTGTCTGGCGTTATCGAGGCTTCCGATTGTCCAGAAAACTCTGGCGATGTCTCTCCCGAGAGTTCCATCCTCGAGGATGGCTCTGCTCGGGCAGAACAGGTGCCCCAGCTCGCCTACCATCATTCTGCTTTCCTGCCACGGCCGGCTAGCATAGCCGTAGACCAAGACCCAAGAGCTCGGTCAAACTCTAGCCTCGTTGATACCGGTGGCGCCATCAACCGTCACTTGACGCCCAACTCTTTCAACAGGCGAAGCTCAGTGCCACGTCCGCAGTCTTCATATTCGGTGTACTCGGACTTTGGGTCTCGGGGGCACTCCCCTGGCTTACAAAACCGAACACCATCCGCAAACTCTCGAAACTCGCCTGATAATCGACCACAGTCTTTTGCCGAGCTTTTGAATGTTCCATATCCCCAACCGGCACCGGCACCCCTCACACTCGACAACTCCCAGTTACGCAGTGCAGTTGGCAATAATGCTTCTCTTCTTAGCGCCCAGAAGACGCTGGAGATGTACAGGCAGAATGTCAAGAAAACCACTGACTTCTCTACTCAGTATTCCTTCGCCGTTTTTCTGACCAATACAGCACAGGAGCAGGGTCTGAACTTTGACGAACTTAGGAAGTCTAAGAATCCCAAACCTGGGCGATCTTCAGAAAACCTATCCGCAGAAGGCAATCAATCTTCGCCATACGAACTAGTGCGAGAAGCGCGGGCCATCCTACAGAAATTGTCCAACAACGGCTTCCCTTTTGCACAGTATTACCTCGCTGACGGCTATGCCTCGGGTATGTTTAACAAGGGAAAGGAGGACTACAACTCGGCATTCCCTCTGTTCGTGTTAGCTGCCAAGCATGGCCACGCAGAGTCCGCTTATCGCACCGCTTTATGCTACGAGTTTGGCTGGGGCTGCCGCAAAGACCCTGCCAAGGCCATGCAATTCTTACGAACAGCAGCCTCCAAGCGGCACCCTGGCGCCATGACAAGGCTAGGAAAGGCCTGTCTGTCGGGTGATTTGGGCGAGAAGAGATATAGGGAGGGTGTCAAGTGGCTGAAGCTCGCCACCGAATCCGCCGATGCGGTTTATAACGCCGCTCCGTATCAGCTTGGATGCTTGTACGAGACAGGCTATGGCGACGACATCTTCAAGGACGAGAGTTATGCCGCTGAGCTGTTCACCCAAGCTGCCGATCTGGGCCATCCCGATGCCAATTACAGGATGGGCGATGCCTACGAGCACGGAAAGCTCAACTGCCCAAGAGACCCTGCTCTAAGCGTCCACTTCTACACGGGAGCCGCGGAGCGTGGCCACGCTGCTGCTATGATGGGACTTTGCGCTTGGTACCTGGTTGGGGCAGATCCCATCCTAGAAAAGGACGAAGAGGAGGCATATGAATGGGCCAAGAGGTCCGCAGAGCTTGGTAAGTGGATTCCAACCACATCCGAAGATGAGGTCGTGGGGAGGACAAAGCTAACCCGGAAATAACAGGGTATGTAAAAGCACAATATGCTGTTGGCTACTTCACCGAAATGGGCATAGGATGCCGAAGGGATATCTTGGAAGCCAACCTCTGGTACGTCAAGGCGGCCGAGGTAGGCGACGAGCGCGCCAAGCAGCGGTTAGCAGTTATCCGCGCGGCGGTCAGCGGAGGAACGCCTATGGAGGTCGCTCCGCCTCGGAATGCTAAGATCAGGAAGAGTGCGGAAAAGGATGACAAGGAGTGTATCGTCATGTAAGAGACGGGACCTCTCTTATCACCAGCAGACCAACAAAAGACCAGACAGAATCCGGCGCCTTGCTCACGCTGTTTCGACGAAGCCGACACGAGTCAGCCTGCGAGTCCGTGATCGAGCGAGTTTATTGTTTTTCTTTTTGGATACCCTTAATCGTCGGCGCTGTTTCGACCTTGCATACCCACGCGTGGACCTTACCACACAAACAAAGAGTTGCTTTGCTCCTGCTTCAGGGGTTGTCTACTAGACAATGTCTATACTCGCTATTTTTCCACCATGGGTTCAACAACCCCCTCGATAATTGCTTTCCCCCGATTTCCGATAGCGTTAAAATGGTTCACAGTGTTTGGGAAATGTTAAACCGGTCAATAGTTGTGTGTGAGCTGTTGGAGAACCCGGCGTTCCTCCTTCTCTCCACACCTTGGAATGGTTTGACTCTGGCACTATCACCGTCACTGTCGGCTTTCACAAAATCTGTTCAGTTTCATCAGCCCTGGCGTTAAAACTCGGCGTTGTACATTTGGTTTCAATGCATTTGCATGGTCGTCTGTAAGGAGAGAAAATTCAAGGTTGGAGATCACCCATCCCCACCCGCACCTTCCCTCGACTCTTTCTCCACGGCGATTCAAACCTCGGCGTTTCCACAATGGAGTGGTGTGTGTACTCTTCTTTTTTTTTCTTTTGCTCTCAGCTGCGGGGTCATTTGAATTTGTTTCTGTTCTTCTTTCGTCTTTTTTTTGCGCGCTCGGCGAGAATGGAAGTGGTTTCACAGACCGACCATAGGAATAATGCAGAGAGAAAGTAAGAGAGACAGTTGGAGTTGTAAAAAGTGTCGGTTGGAACAAGAAATAGGAAAAGGGATTAGGGGTCAAAATGTACAGTACATCCTCTTTGTTGTACATACTGGGATGGGGATGCATGAAGGAAGGAAGGAGGCTAGCGAAAGAAAGATGGGAGTGCGCTGAAAGTTGGGAAGCATGGGAGTATGGGAGCACGGGGAGCAGAGAACGAATGAAGAGTAGAATAATAATATTTCCTGACTAGTATCAATCTGAATTGTTCATGGTCAGCAGCACGGTTTCGAGAAAAGTCGCATGTTGAGGTTGTACTGGTGTCTTCTGCTAAGTGGTCCTCAGTCATGTTTGAGTCTATCACAAGAGTCAGCACAACGCCAGAAGGAAATGACATTCAGAATAGTAAAATTAACCTAAGAACCAAAAGGTATATGCAACAATAAAATATGAAAATCAAGACTAACTAGCCAATAAGCCGAAACACCCCCCTATATCATACCTGTGAGGAATCCCGACTCTCTATCGCTTGACATGACCATCCAACGTCCATTGAATGTGCTAACAAAGAGGCTGTACACTGATGGACTCCCACCGTCTGTCCAGACGCCTTGATGGTAAACGACTGTGCCACTCCCGGATCTTTTTTCCAGTCCTTTTTATACAAATAGACTAAATACCCAACACAATACTGATTCAAACCGAGACAAGTGGCCCAAGGGACGTACGTCATATCCTGTTCCGTCTTTATGCCTGCGAAAAAATCCAAACGCATCTGTCAATGACTAAACAAAAACCATATCATATGTCCCTCATCTTAGCAGTAGCATACGCCGCCACCAACGAGCTGATAGCCCCGATGAACATGCACACAGCGATCGCATTCGGTCCGTCCGTGTTGGCGTGCTCGCTGGGATGCGCATCCGTCGCCAGCTCCGGGCTCTTGCCCGGCTCCAGGATGGCGAAGACGATGGTGCTCATGAAGGTCGCGATGAACTGCGGGATGGTGGTGTAGATGTTGAGAATACCAAAGTAGATGCCGCTTAGCTCGCCGGTCGAGCTGTTTCCTGCGGTGGCTTCCTCAACAGCGCCGACGCTGGGCTCGTTGACGAAGCGCATCTCGATGCTGCTGGTAGAGAGTCTCCTGTAGGAAGGGTTGGTGGTGGTGGCGCCCGATGGAGACATGGGATCGGGGGCGCCGCTGAGCTTGTTGACCTCGACCCCCAGGAAAGTGGTGGGCGCCCACATGGCGATGCTCCAGGGGATGCCGCACAGGGCGACCAGGACGGTGGCGAAGCGGAACGAGGCGGCGAAGGGGGTCAGGAACATGGCGAAGGCGAACATGATATGGCTGGCGATCCAGGCGCTTAGCAGGTCGGGCTTGTACTTGTTGACCGTCTCGACGAGGCTGGCGATGCTGGCGGGAGGGCGGTGGGTGAAGGTGTTGTCCTCGGGCGCGCGGATGAAGGGCGGCAGGATCCAGGCGCTGATGAAGGTCACGGTCGAGTAGACGGT
>RANY01000343.1:0-33608 GCA_009805235.1 Neurospora pannonica FGSC 7221
CCACCACCGGCCCTCCGCGGCAAGGAAAACATCCCGATGCAGTCCAACTCCCATCATGGACATGCTCCAATCAATAAGACTCGCCTGACGCGTCACACCGGCTTCGACTTTGACCCTCCAGCCCACCACCGGCCCTCCGCGGCAAGGAAAACATCCCGATGCAGTCCAACTCCCATCATGGACATGCTCCAATCAATAAGACTCGCCTGACGCGTCACACCGGCTTCGACTTTGACCCTCCAGCAGTGCCCACGCCGCCCAGTTCCAGTTCCAATTCCAATTCCAGCTCGCATCCGAATCCGCATCCGCATCCTCCGCGACCCCACGCCAGCTCCCACTCCTCCAATTCCCATTCCGGTCCCCGTGCAATCGCACCCGCCCGATCAATCACCATCAAGAGCTCAGCAGCCCACCAATCACCCCTCGCACATCCGCACCAGGCGCCCACTGCGTCTCCCATACGTGCTCCTGCCCCCACTCCGACTACGTCAATCCTCCCAGGCCCTCTCGCCGGAGGACAGGCACGACACGACTCGGCACGACATGGCCATGGCCGCTCCGCTGCGGGGCCGGTTGTGCTCCCACATCACAGCATAGTGGGGCAAAACAAGACCATCTCCATGGCACCCTCAGTACCACCACCACAACATCAACAACAAACACAACGCTCACCCATTGCGAGGCCTGGCCCGAGCGGCGGAAAATCAGACAGGCCCGAGCGGGCACCCGGCGAGCGACCGGACCGTAACATCGATAAGGTCGTGTTGGGTGACATATGCTTCCGGGCATGGTACCCTTCCTACTACGGAAAGGAAGTTCTCGGTGAAGGCCCGCCTAGTGTTGGCACGACAGTTGCCAATGGGACAAACCCTTCGAATCAGGGGACACATGGACACCAACCCCACCACCAGCCGCCTATGCTCGACCGCCTTTACGTGTGTCCGTGTTGTTTCAAGTACTCCAAGGAGCTCGTTGCCTGGAGGAGGCATGTCTGTTTGTGTGAAGCTCGGGGCCACATTCCCGGAACCAAGATCTATGTGCATCCAAAAGGACGGCGGACAGTTCTCGTACCAACAGGGCCAGCTCCCAAGCCTGGAAGGGGTAAACGTGGAAGTATCGGACAGAAGATGATCGAGGAGGTGATCCAGGATGAAGGGGAATGGAGTATTTGGAAGGTGGATGGGGAAGAGGACATGGTAAGCACCGCTCCCATAGCCATTCTTACAAAAACATCATCAAGCAAGGTTGCTGATATTTCTTCACAGCTCTTCTGCCAAAACCTCTCCCTATTTGCAAAGCTTTTCCTGGACAACAAGTCGGTGTTTTTCGATGTTAGCGGCTTCCACTACTTCCTGCTTGTGTTCACTCCGCCTGATCCCCCGATGGACCCGGACTCAGACGTGAGCGAGGTTGTCAAGCCTCGCGGTCAAGTCGTCGGGTTCTTCTCAAAAGAAAAGATGTCATGGGATAACAACAACCTCGCGTGTATCCTTATCTTCCCACCTTGGCAGCGCAAAGGTCTGGGTGCGCTCCTCATGGGCGTCTCGTACGAAATCTCTCGTCGTGAGGGAATCATCGGCGGCCCCGAAAAGCCCATCTCGGAACTCGGCAAAAAGGGGTACAAGCGCTTTTGGGCTGGCGAGATAGCCCGTTGGCTCCTCAGCTTGGAACCGACTGGCACRACACCAGGCGAGGAAACGGTCGTCGACGTTGAAGAGTGCAGCAAAGCAACCTGGATAGCCCCCGATGATTGCCTAGCGGTGCTGAGAGAGATGGATGTTGCCGAAGACGCGGGCAGGGGGCCTCCTAAACCTAAGATTCATGAGCCTACCGAGGAAGAAATGGCCAACGGCCCTTCTGAACCAGCAGCAGCAGCGGCAGCAGCAGCAGCAGTGGTGGAGGATGTCCCGCGGGTTCGAATCACCCTGGAAGCTGTCCACGACTGGGTGACCCGGAACCGCATTAGCTTGGAAAGGACCTGCGACCCTGCGGGTTTCATCGACGACTTTGTCATGGAGGAGCCCTCCTCAGAGGAAGAGGGATGAAATCCCACAAGACAAGCAAGTGACTGCCGGTGCTGCCTAGTTGATCATTACTAGGCGTCCGCGGCAGCTCTGTGTGTATAACATTTCAGCAAGAGACGGCCTCCATATCCCATGCAGACACTTCTGCAAAATCGGCTTGGTGCCGCCACGATAATCTTGTTTGAGCATTGTATTCTGGGTAAAGCAGCTATTGGCGCGATCTCAAATATGCTTTAGGGCTGCACTCTTCAATGGTCGACGTCTTGGTGACAGCGGCGGAGTCCCCAGTGAGGAAAGGATCACTTACCAGAACGACATTTAACTATTTACCAGTTTGTACCAGCGAGTGAGTTTACCTGGATCTGCTCCACGGAACGACCCCATTGACCTGACAGACCAACCAGTATGATTTACCTGCTGTCAACGGACCGCAGCAACGGCCCCAGCCGACCTGATGATCAGTTTATTGACGGAACTGTAAGCGATGGATTTATCATAGTCGCCGCGTCGTACCGATAAGCTCACTGGGTACGATCCGATGTGACCAGAGGAGGGTCAACCGACTCGCCAAGGGACACAACATCCTGCGCAAAACCAGGATACTCCAGTGGATGAGGAAGGGAGCCTGCTCTCGGGAAAGCTATTGCGCAGAAGGAGGGTGATGGAGAACTCTATGTTACATCATCAACATACACGCTACAGAATATTGTAGCTCGCTGGAACCCGACACGATAGCAGAAGAGAGAAGAACAGAGCAGGCTGAGGCTCTCTGAAAAAGTTTCTTGAACTAGGATAGGAGCTGGGGCCAAGTTCGCTTGTTCACCCATCTTTCATATGAATATAAGACCCACGAACTTTGAACCTTGTTGTTCACGCACAACCGGTCATGGCAGTTGTCACGGAACATTATATATATATATGTTGGGGCGTTATGTTGGTATCTGATGATTACAATACCTTTTTGACTTCAGTTCTAACTTTTGATGCAGTCGGCCTTTGTGAACCGGGAGTTGGTTGACTTTAGTGGTTACCTATGTATGTCTATCACCTAAAAACCAGATGTTACATCTTTTCTACAGCCGTCATTCCTCGTCAAATCACGCTGTTCCACCGATCCTTCACTTCCGCCTCTTTGACCATTTATGTGAGAAACAAAACAAGACACTTGGAAAAAGAAAAAAAAAAAAAAAAAAAAAAAAAAAAAAAAAAGTAGACTAGGGTATGTAGTTACATAAACCAGTTGCGTGTACGAATGTATATATGTTTCGATAGACGACTCTTACTAGGTAACAAGTAAAGCGCTTATGGGAAACACTGATCTTATTTAACTTGGAACGATCATGTCATAGTAAGTAGCAGGGGCGGGGGGGAGTTAATAACAAGAGGCAAGGTGTACAAAACTCTGTAAACGGCAAATGGTTATGATGTGTGAAAAGAATTTCGAGTGTTCGAACTGTAAGAGATATTCGAATGACATTGGTACTTACCACTCTCAACGAAAGTGCTTCAATAAGTTCATACGTATTCCACATATTATAGCTTGTTAACAGATTCATAAACAGTGAAGGGATAGAATTATCTCAGTCGCATTAGGTGATGTATTACTCTTATACTTCTTTTGTTCTATTCTTGTCCTCGTTCCTTTCGAGCAACAACTCCATTCTCACAATGGATGAAATACGTGAAATGGGCAAAATGCGAAAGCTCCAAAAATGCACGATATTCCCGCGCATTTATTACCATCCAGTTTCATCCACTGTGCATGCGGGAGGGAAAGGCATGTACTCCACTCCACTTTTGACTGCAAAGTGCAAGTGAATGTCGTTCGGCTGCGAGAGCGGTTGATGTTGCTGTTGATATCGACATTTACATTGCCGTTTGGACATTGCCTGACAGGTTTGACACGAAGCTCCCGCAAATTGCAGATGTACGTGGGGCATGTGTAAAGATTGGATGACGAGACCGAGTAAACTAAGTTTCGGCGCAAATCAATGATGCTATGGATGTGCCTTGTCAAAAGCCATCCAAGCTTTGAATATCTGGTGACAGCTCGAGCTTCGACAACTATCGATCGAGCTATACCTTACCGCCTATCGAGCTCATTATCGCCACCGCTGCCATTTTGGTTGCGATTATGCGCATGCATGCTTTTGTGCAAAGACACGCGGCGTAAACAGTGAGGAGCGGTTTTATACTATTCGATCCTGTCGTCATCATTTGTGTTTTTACAGCCGACACTGGCTGGTTTCGTTTGTTCCACAGTAGCTGTTCCCCCAAAGTGCATATGCGAAAGTCGAGCTTCAACCAATGGTAGCTGTCCATCACACCTTTTTGGGTGGGGGACACGGGTTGCTTACCCCTGTCCTGAGTGAAGGGAGCCTCAGTGCCTCAGACATCAGTCAACAATGGCGGACAGCAGCCCAAAAATTTTCAGCCAGGATTCACGGCGAGCTTTGCCCGAGAGCTGTCAAGGTGTGCGTGATGGCCAAAACAACAAAACCAGCACCAGCATCAGCTGTAGACTGTTGACGGGGAGCTTCTAGCTGAAGCTTGGTTATTTTGCCCTATTAAATCGCAGTTAGCACAGAACTGGGTGTGTAAGAAACTTAAATGTTGAGCTTCTCGATCCAATGAGCTGTGCCACCGAGAAAAAGCTCAGACAGTGTTCCGATTTTGCCCGATTACCTGTCCCTGCTGTGCTCCCATCCTTTTTAGAGGAATGCTGCGAGTGAAGAGCATCAACAACAGCATCACCAGCACGAAACTGCAGGCAAGGCAAAAGCGAAGCAGCAAGTCGTCAAAAAAAGCAGTGACCAGCAGCCCCAGGTTCTGCCCGTCTTACCCTGCGTGCCACAGCAATTTTCCCCTTCAAAAGACGAGGCAAGCTGGGTGGTCCGACCCACAGAATGGTGGGCACCAGAAAATGCCTCCGGCCTGAATTGACCAACGAGAGGTGGTGCTTGGCGGTTTGGAGCCGTTGCCCGGACAAGCCCGAGGTTTCCTGCGCTCGCTGACCACTTGTTCTTCCCGCACCGACGCACTTTTCCTCTCACCTCCTCTTTTTCTCTCACTCCAGCAGTCCAGCTGTCAACTCTCCCTCCTCCAGCTTTTTTCTCAGCCTTTCCCGACTCGTCCACCTAGTATCTCTTCGAGAGTATACCCAACCATAGACAAAATGGCCTCCACTCGTGTCCTCGCCTCTCGCCTGGCCTCCCAGATGGCTGCTTCCGCCAAGGTTGCCCGCCCTGCTGTCCGCGTTGCTCAGGTCAGCAAGCGCACCATCCAGACTGGTAAGCGGTGATTCGGAATCTTGCGAGCGACCCTTCCCATCACATCACGACCGAGAACCAGCCATGGGAAAAATTTTCCCTCTGTCGCTGCTGCCCGACGATCATCCATCAGAATCGCAGCGGGATATTTCGTGACGCGGGAATTGTTGAGATTATGGGCAAAAACCAGAGTCTGACATGTTCCTCCAGGCTCCCCCCTCCAGACCCTTAAGCGCACCCAGATGACCTCCATCGTCAACGCCACCACCCGCCAGGCTTTCCAGAAGCGCGCCTACTCTTCCGAGATCGCCCAGGCCATGGTTGAGGTCTCCAAGAACCTTGGTATGGGTGCCGCTGCCATCGGTCTTACCGGTGCCGGTATTGGTATCGGTCTCGTCTTCGCCGCCCTCCTCAACGGTGTTGCCCGCAACCCCGCCCTCCGTGGCCAGCTCTTCTCCTACGCCATTCTTGGTTTCGCTTTCGTCGAGGCCATCGGTCTTTTCGACCTCATGGTTGCCCTCATGGCCAAGTTCGTAAGTAACCTAAATGCCGCATCCGCCGCAGCATCCTCATGGATGCCCAACTGCACCCCGCGCTTGGACGGCTCTGACGTAACGTGACCTCTAGACCTAAATGCATCCAACCTTGGACGGGAAATACGGCGAATCCTAGCTGGAGCCATCGCCTGTACATATGGAGAGAGCGGACGAGCCGGCTTGTACGAAAAGGTTCATGGTCATATGCGGCATTATCCACACCGCATATCCATTGTGAGATGGGGTGAGGGAGTGCATTCGAATCGGCATAGAATTGCAGCATAGACGGAGGAAGGGGCATATAGACCTTAGACCGTGGAGTGACGAGCTTTGGCGATCTCTCCGTCTCGTCGGTACTGCCGGCGAACCTGTAAAATAGCCCGGAGCACTCTCACATCGCTCTCAAGGGACATTCCATCCACAAAAAGAAACTCTTCCATTGTCGACCAACACACGCGTTCTCCTGCATCCCTGAAGCGTGAAACGTGAAACCGAGGTGCATGACATGTTTACAGTTTCCAACATTGCATGTTGAACCTGCGGCTGCGGCAGTCCTGCGGCATTCCCGCAGCAGGCGCCGGAAACGCTTGTTTTGACGCCCGCTTCGGTATCAAAATCTCGAAATTCCGGCCCGAACCAGGAGCTTGATAACGGAGAACTGCCGGGACTCGGACGGCCGGAGTGGATTCCACAAGAGTACGGACAGACGGGGGAACCGGTGATGGACGACCACGGGGCTCCTGGGGCCTTTCGCGGACGGCGGGGAGGGCGGAGGCGGGCCCATCCAAGCTCCAGACACGGAGGTGAGCAACTTTCTTTCGGTCGGGCGGGGCTGGGCTGGGCCTTCACAACAACCCCTCCGCTAGGCCTCCGCACCATCGACGGACGGCGAACGAATCCGAGCTCGAGCTGCCAAGTTTCCATCCATGTTGGCCACGGTCGGGGGTGTCTCCACTCCAGACTTGGGACGGAGCGGACGAGAGGTCCAGAGGCGGTCCGCGCTTTGCCTTTTCGTTTCTTCATCCGCCCGCGTCGACTGCGACGTGCTGCTGCCGTGCCCGTAGCTCGCTAGCTTCGAGGCCAGGGTTTGGTGAAGTGATGCGTGGTTGAGCGAGTAAGTACCCACATTATTGATGGCCCACTTTCACCTTTCGTGGACTAGTGGAGTCATTTTGGCGCTGGCGATGTGACGTCCGATGATGTGTTGTTGGTGTTTTATTCGGGATTTGTTGTTGTTGAAATGATTTGTTCATGGTCCGCGGATCTGATGTTTTGGTATGATGTTTAAAGAGAGGAGAATGTGATAAATGCACTGGAAAAAGAAGAGGCACGCATGAGAGAGAGTCCAATTCAAAGTGATGGCAGTTAGATAAACAAATGATACAAAAGGAGGACAAATTTGCACAAGAGAAGCGAGGAAAGTTGATGTGAAGTGGAAGTCCAATTCGCGGGGGACGTTAAGTTCAAAAGGCAACAGCAACTTCCCCTTTGGAAGCAGCTTGGACCAGACGTTATAATTTGCTAGGGTTTCTATGCGCTTGCTCTGAGCCCCTCCTTCAACATCGTCCGATACACAATAAACACGGCCGTGCATGCGTCAAGTTGTAACGCTCTTTCCGACTTCAGGAGACCGGTCAAGCAAGAAAGAACATCGAGCCGTCCCGTTCCTTCCTCCCTGCGGTGTAGCAGAACCTCAACTCGACACCATGATTTGATTACCCCGCTCGGAGAAGTGTTACACAACAGCACTTGCGAATGGAACGACCCAAGCGACCAGCCGATTCAGAGGGTGGTGCATATATTGACCTCGAATACCTCATCTGGCGCTCGGACACGCCAACATATTGGTCGAGGAGAGACTGGAGTGGCAAACATTCGGCGTGGATGGTGTGAATGAACCTAAAAAGGGGCTTGTTTACTGCAAGAGCAAGAGAGTCCGAAACACAACCTACCAAGCCGAAATGGAAAGCGATGCGACAACTTGCCGACACTCATCTCACCAAGATGAAGGATTGACCTTCGAAGGACGGGAGGAAAGTACTGAAGCGCAAGGACTATCATTCCCGTCTATAATCTATGTTACTTGTTTCATCACGCCATCCAATCATTACAATTTATACTTTAGGCCTTGACAAGAAGGTTCTGGCCAGTCATCTCCTCGGGCTGAGGGAGACCCATAGCCGCAAGGATTGTAGGAGCAACATCACCAAGGACACCGCCCTCCTGCTTGAGGCTCCAGCCCTCAGGGGCGTTGGCCATGATGAAGGGGACCTTGTTGGTGGTGTGGGAGGTCTTGGGCTTGCCGTCAGGGAACTTCATCTCCTCAGCGTTACCGTGGTCGGCGGTAATGAAGAGGATGTAACCCTCCTTCTTGCAGCCCTCGAGAATCTTGCCAATGGCCTTGTCGGTAGCAGCACAACCAACGATGGCGGCCTCGTAGACACCGGTGTGGCCAACCATGTCGGGAGGAGCAAAGTTGTTCATGACGAAGGGGAACTCCTGCTCACCGAGACGCTTGACGACCTGGTTAGCAACACCATCGGCGCTCATCTCAGGAGCCTGGTCGTAGGTCGCGACGCTCTTGTTGGAGGGAACAAGATCCTGGGTCTCATCACGAGTCTCGAGAGGGAAGACCTTCTCAACACCACCGTTGAAGAAGAAGGTGACGTGAGCGTACTTCTCGGTCTCGGCAACGTGGACCTGCTTCACACCCTGCTTGCCGAGCCACTCAGCGAGCACGTTGCCCATGTGCTGAGGCTTGAAGGCAACCTCGAAGGGATAGTCGAGCTTGTACTGGGTCATGGTGACGAGCTTGATGTTGGGGAAGGGGAAGTCGGGCAGGGGCGAGCGGTCGACATCACCCATGAGCTGAGTGATCTGGCGGACGCGATCGGAGCGGTAGTTGAAGAAGAAGACGGTATCGTCCTCCTTGATGCGGCGCTCATCGCCACCGACGATGATGGGCTTGAGGAACTCGTCGTTCTCGCCCTTCTCGTAGCGCTCCTTGACCGTCTGGACGGGGTCGGTGCTCTCCTCACCTTCGCCGAGGTACATGCCCTTGAGGGCAACCTCAACACGCTCCCATCTCTTATCGCGATCCATGGCATAGTAACGGCCGACAACGGTGGCAAGCTCACCAATGCCAATCTCCTTGATGGTGTCGAGGAGCTCCTGCATGTAACCAGCGCCGGACTTGGGGTCGGTGTCACGGCCATCGCCGAAGAAGTGGATGTAGACCTTGGGGACGCCAGCCTCCTTGGCAGCCTTGAGGAGGGCATAGAGATGTGTCTGCTTGGAGTGCTGTGGGAAGAATGCTGTCAGCAACTGTAAAGATCACCATCATTTGCTACCAATGGACAATGGTCACTTACAACACCACCGTGGGAGATGAGACCGCAGAGGTGGAGACGGCCATTGCCGTTCTTCGCCCTCTCAAAGGTAGCCTTGATGACGTCGTTTTGGCCAAGCTCTCCCTTCTTGATAGTCTGATCGATACGAACAACGTCCTGCCAGACGACACGGCCGGCGCCAATGTTGAGATGGCCAACTTCGGAGTTGCCCATGAGACCCTCGGGGAGACCGACGGCGAGGGAGGAAGCCTCGAGCTCAGTGAAACCGGTGGCGCTCTTGGAGAGGTCGTCCATCACAGGGGTCTCGGCGGCGGCAATGGCATCGCCGTTCTTGGGGGACTCCTCGGAGGGAATACCCCAACCGTCAATCACGACTATAGGACGATCGGATGAGCATCATGATCAACCAGGCCAGTTCCAGATAAACTAGCATGTAACACGCGACCAGCGCGTAGTCAGGACGGCGGGCGGACGTACTCAAGCAGGCCTTGTGGTCGGGAGCCATTGTGTTGTTATTTCTTTGTTATGTCTTGTAGGGGTATGTATAGGTGTCGAAGAAGGAAGCTCTAACGACAAGATCTGCGGGCGTAACAGTTGTTAGAAACGGCGAACAGAGATGGCTGACGAGATGGACGGGGACAGAGGACTGATAACTAACCTCTCTACAATTGCGGGATGGAAAGAGGAAAACAGGATCAGATGAGAGTAAGACCACTTCGTCTAGGATGTTGAGAGATTTTGATGGTGGGGTTACAAGAGAAACTTCAGCATGGAATCAATTGGTATCACTCTGCCACTGCCTGCTCGGTGCTACTTGCCGTGCCTTGGGACACATTCGGTTGACTGTCTGGATGTGTCTCCCGATTGCCCGCGGATTGCCCGCGCCCGCAGAGAGCTTCGCTTCAGCTCCCCCTCCATTGAACCCCACCTGACGTCGCTGGACGGAGCTTCCATCCCACTGCTCCCCAGCAGGTCCCTAGCAGCAAAGCTCGCAGCAGGAAGGACCGACTTCGCAAGGGCCCCTAGACCCACGTAGCAGGGGGCCCCCGCGGCCCCGCCGTCAGCATGATGAAGCATCCATTGATCAATGATCTCCCAGGCACGCCGCGGTAACGCCGCCCCGGGCGCCGCACAACGATAAGCGCGGACCCCACCGCCCCGACGGGAACTTAAGGTTAGATTGCATTTCAAATACTAAAAACATCCATTTTATCGATTTATCGCCGAACAAAAAGTCAATTGGAAGTCCACAATACCGCCGGCGTTATCACTTCCGGAGTCGTCGCCATTACGTACACCGTGTTAGCTTGGACATCTAGCGCAAACAAGCTCCAGCTTTCACAACCATAACCGCGCAACCACAACGACGACGACGACCATCACGATCACAAACGCCATCACCACCACGCTTTCCATCAGCCACGACGACAACGACGGCCATCACCACCATCACCTATCCCACCAGCCACCAAGCACGTCGAACCAAAACACACCTCGAAAACACAACAAAACCGCCACCACGAACAACAAAAAATGGCAACCCACATCCCCCCCACCCTCTCCCCCGACGCCATCGACACCCTAACAGAATTAACCACCATCCTCTCCAAATTCCGCGCCGCCCAAGCTTCCGCCCGCCGCGAGGCCGCCGCCGCCTCCTCCTCCAACAACCTTAACCCCTCCTCCACCACCGGTGGCGGTCCCAACTCCTCCAACACACCAGCCCCCGGCGCAGTAACAGGCACCACCCCCCTCCCCATCCCCCCAACCAACATCCCCGGCTCGAACTCTACTGGGTCGGCAGCGTTTAATGCGAAGGACCTCCCCCAAGCAACGGACAACCTGAAGCACAAACTACAGCGGGCGCGCCAGGCGGTTTTGACGCTGCCGGATATTGGAAGGACGATTGCGCAGCAGGAGGTGGAGATCAAGGAGCTGGAGGAGAGGAAGAGGAAGCAGATTGCGATGTTGGCGAGGATACGTGAGGAGGGGCTGCAGTTTGCAAGGTTGGAGCAGAGTAGACGGGATGAGGAGGGGGAGAGGATGGTTGAGTAGATGGAGCTGAGGATTTTGGTCGACGTCGTGGTCGGGTCAGGGGACGGGAATCAGACGGCGCTTCGGCCGATCTGCCTTCTAGGCTTTGCCATCTTTGACGGCTGGGGTAAACACAGAAATCGGCGAAAGGGTGATCATGGCCTTTTTGGAGGAGGCTAGGATGCCTACATTGAACATCGACATGCCCATCGTTAGAAGTACTGTTTCTCCCGATCAGCCAGCAACATAATTCTCGATATTATTCTACACTACACTACTACACTACAACACTACACGATCCAACCCGAATCCGACCGCAGGAAGTACCGCTACCAAGTATCGAGCTTGTTCAGGTTACCGCCCCAAGAAACCTTCCGGATAGTCTTCAGACTTGATGATCTTCTAGGCTTCTACGCCTCAGCACCAATCCCGACTGTCCTCAAGATGTCATCAAGACCCGCACCAGGGTAGCCAGGGACCTTATCCTTCCAGATATCCTCCGCGATGCGTTTCTCTTCCGGTAGCACGCTCCAGTTTGGCGAATGCTCCGCCTTCAGCCACTTGAAGTCATCCACCTGGTCCCACATGTTGGTTTTCTCGTCCTTGTCGGCCGACTAGAGAAGAGCATTGTCAACAAATCACTCTGTCAGACATAACATTGGGGAAAGAGTGAAGAAAACTCACATGAAACTTAGGCGCCGGCGCAAACCTCAACCCCTTACAATCCTCAATAATGGGCCTGCTGGCACAATACAGATAAAAATCCACATTCTCGCACTCGTGGATCCGCACCTGTCTCGCCACAACCAGCACCTTGCTGTCACGCAGACCCGTGATGTGCACCGGCCCATCCACATGGCCCGCAACGATCAAGCTGCCCGAGATGTTCTTCAGCGCCAGGCTCGCAAACGGTGCGCCGCCGCCTGCTTGTGTCGGCACCGACATGTCCACGATACATCCCTTCATATTCGTGAGCGCGCCAGCCGAAGTGGCCCTGGACGCCGACAGCGGCAGGATGATGTGCAGCTTCTCGTGGTCCGAAAGCGTAATGTCCCGTGCGGCCGAGAAGCTCGGCTTACGGACTCTCGAATCCGCCGGACCTTTCGCAATCTCTTCGTTGTAGTTCTTGACGGGGAAGGAGGGCAGGTTGCTGAGGCTGTCCCGGTGTTCCTCCGAGGATAACTCTGAAGCACCGGCAGCGCCAGCCACAGAAGGAGAAGAGCTCTTATCCTGACCTCCCGCGGGAAGCATATACCGGGCATCGTTCTTCTTGTCGGCCACGGCGTCTCCTCCGGATGGTGGACTGCGGCGCTTAAACTGGAACCTGCTCTTGGGCGCGAACTTGGCTTGAGCCTCGTTGAGCTGGTCCGTCAGCTGCTTGAGCGCTTGCGAGTAGGTGCGCTGGTCGTAGGCGGGGACGTAGTCGGCGGCGTCGGCGACTTCGTTGGACAGCCGTGAGATGCCGGTCAGGATATGGTCGATGGCATCTTGGCGTTCGCCTGCAACGGCGGAGAGGTTGGCGAGATGGTTGATTTGCTCTTGGAGGTCTTTAGGTCCCGTTAGTTGGACTTCCTGAAGTCAAACGATTATAGAAATCTTGAAAAGACTTAACTTGCTACGGTCCCCTGGAACTGACGATAGAACGTATCCTTGGGTGTCTCCTTGTGGGCTCCTTGCGCAGACATTTTAGGTGCGGTGATTTATCTGTTTGTCTTGTAAGCCGTTTGCGCTATGAAGACTGAGTCGAAAATCAACCCAGCTCTTTTCAGATTCCCAAAGGTTCAAAAACGTGAAGTGCCCCGATTATTCCTTTCGCGGGTGACTCGAGACGTGAAAATAAGGTGAATATATCAACGACCAGAAGACCCGCGGTGCTTTTACTTTACTCCATCGTCTGACCATTTTCACTCGGTGATGCAAAGTGCCGATGTTGAACAGTTGAACACAAAGGGGGCAGCCGACCAAGTGAAGGAAAGACAAGGCGTGACAAGGCAACAACTCGTACGATGTAATGGGATATGAAGCAAAGAGGGGAGGGAGGGATGTGCTCACATGCTGGAGGGTCGTCCTCTCAAAAGTCTTATGTTTGTTTCGTACTGATATTCCCGTGTTCGTGTAAGTAAGTACCAGAGATATATATACCGACAAGCTGTCCGAATCGCCAGCCAAAAGCGCAGTGCCTTGTAGGAAAACTAAGAACCGATGAGGGAAAATAACAGGAGTGAGCAAAGGCGGAGGAAAATGGTATGAAGTGTAGAGAGAGGCTGGACAGGACACAGCCTAGAGGTAGATAGTTAGAGGTTGAGTAGGTGGGAGGGTAAAGTGTATGGCTCCCTCTGTTAGGATGGTGCGACACTGGTCAAGAAAAGAATGAATATTTTTGTTGGAGGAGAAGAAGTTCGTGGAAAGCGTATAAGTTGCCCCAGTCACCTACCTACCTGCTCAAAGGTGAAGTATCTGGGAAGTCGCAGTCGAGATGATAGGTAATAGGTAGCCCTTGCTCCAGGCAACGGAAGTGGCCGCGACCGTACCTTCCACTTGTGACTGTGAAACCTGAAACACGTGGAGGTGCGCTGAGGTGGCTTCCTAAATGACTTTGTATGGCGCTGTCGTGACACTTTCAAGTGACTGGAAGGAAAGCGCAGAAAGAGTCAACGAAGTATCTTGTGGAAGGAGCTGTCGTTGTTTTGTGGAGAGACAAGGGGGCATCACAGAGGTACCTAGCGAGAAACTAGGGAAGCTATAGTGGGGCCTGTGAATTAGGGGTCAGTTGCTGATACTAACACCTTCTTTCCTTCCTTCCGTCACCATGTCAACAAAACACAGCCTCCAGTGCTGTATACTTGAGCATTTTCATAGATGAGACAATATATCCAAAACGCGCGTAAGTCCAACCGTCCCTCTTATTCGTCGTTTGGCGAGCGACTCGAGAAAAAAAGGCCCACGGGGTGCAGACTTATCCTCATGAGAAACAGGTGATCGCTAGAACCGATAATGACATTACGCATCCAACAAAACCAAATATATACGAGTCAAAAACTACAAAACAACACACGCTTTCAATCGTTACGCTATCCATAACTGCGTGACCTCCCTCCGCCATAATTGCTCGGAAACCTCCTCCCGTTCGCCAAGATGGGCACCTGTACAGGCATCGACTTCCTCTTGGACGCCGGCAGCGAGTTGACGGCATCCCACATCTCCATCACGCCAGCTCTCTTGGCGGGAAGCATGCTGTACTGAAGGCTGTACAGGTTCTTCCTGTTGAGCGGCGGGACGAACTTACCCGTCAACAGACACAGGGCGACGCGAGGCGAAAGGTAGTGCTTCCGAATCCGGTTGCCCATTTGGAAGTATTGGTAGAACATGGACTTGAAGTCCAGAGGGATGGGCTATGTATGAGGGTTAGTCTAAGCTCCTGAAGGGGCAGTTTCTTTTGAACGGGAATTACATACCTGAAGAGAGATCACAGAGGTTGAGGGGTGTTGCCGAAGAGGATTATTATCATTACAGGTGGCGCCAAAGTCTTGGGTGTCTCGTAGCTCAAATCGGATGCCGCCTAAATGACAGTTAATGGTGATGTTTCAGACCGAAAGCTGAAAGAAAAGAAGACAAACCTGGAAGTCTTTTCGGGTCTTTGACCCGTAACATCAATGCAAAAAGTGGAAAGTGGTTTAGACAAGAAAGTGCAGTATCGAAGCAAGCCTTGAACAGGATGATAGCCATGCGTGCAATCGCAAAGTTCAAGTAGAATACCACCACGGTGGGCAGAAGGAAAAACAGCACCGTGAAGAGGATAGTCCCCACAAGAAGTTGATCGAGCCCATAGTCGCACGAGTCTATACGGTTTCGAAGGACGTTGTGTTTCTTGCCGCGGAAGAGGTGAAAAAGCGACTGGAGGATATTCAACTGCCAGTGGAATATCCTTGCCGAGGCGAGATAGAAGGAGTAAATGTGAATCGTGAGTATCGAGAGGAGATCGGAGAACAGGGCAAGAGGCATGCTTGCTCCCGCAAAACTGGAGAAGCCGATAATCCACACAATGCGTGGTAGCATGGGCCGAATTGTCTCGATACAACCTTTGCCGGTGTTAGTATGTTCAATTGGAAACCAAGAGCAGATCGAAACTTACTCGCCCAGTATTCAATGACCCACAAGAACAGATCACCAAGGAACGCCGCTAGCTCGGTGTTTAGCTTCAAGCCTGCCGGCCAGCCCATGAGCCAGGAAATGCTGCTCTGCAATGCCTCGACGGTATAGGTGGTGAGCAGGCGGCTGATCTCGTCGGCCACCCAACCGGCATTGTCAATGATGTAAGAACCAAACGCCATACCGATGATTACATCATTGGCAACAAGCCAGAGACTGTTGTAAAACCGTATATAGTCCGGGTGGCTCATTGTCACACTCGCCCAGTCGTTCTTCCTCAACCGAAGCGTGACATACTGCATTGGCCAGTAGCAAAACTGTTGGAGACGAATCTCAACTTGCTGAGCCGTCGCAGATATGTCCTTCAAAGCTGCATATCTCGGTCGAAGTCGCCACTCCAGTATGCGCAACAACATCTCGGCGACCACCCTGTGAGCCATCAAGCCAAGCACGAACAACTTCTTGATGACGGGCAGCACGTAAATAGTGATCAGGTCCCAAAGCCATACCAAGATCATGTCGCGAGCTGTTGTTGCCGATTCGACCACCCTTTCTGACACGCTTAAGGCCCTCTTAGGACGGGTGCCGATACGTGAGACATTCTGCTGTAGTAGCTTTTCGAGCTCCCATGCCCAGTTGATCTGGTTGACTATTGTCGCAAGCGCTCGTTCCTTGGGCGACGGGATTCGCTTTACCACCGAATGTTGTTTGAGCTTCTCGACCAGTTTTCGCTTCGTTTCCTTGTTCAAACGCTCCCGCTTCTCGTCGTCCTCCTCCCCACTGTCGGCGAAGTCTTGCCTAAATCCATCGTGTTTGTCTCCTAGTGCTAGGGCAATGGGATTGAGTGACATGTACTGCATTCGTCCTGGCAGTGGCCGCTCGAAAAGGATAATCTGAATACTGGATGCTCGAGCACATGTGACAGACGGCACCCGCTGCTTAGGCGTTATCGTAACCCGGATCCAGGATGAGTCAACCTCGACGGTGTCTGGAGTGTTCGAGACGCCCAAGACGCTTATGGACGATTTACCGCATTGTTCGTAGATGCGACTGACTGGGTGAGGGGCGTTACGGAGGAGGTTACCGAGCTTTAACGCGCTTTCAACACGTCGAGGCTATCACAGAGTCAGCTCTTGTATCCACATCCCCGGCCAGTCGTAGATCCGGAGGGCACAAACCTCAACCTCCTCCAATACTGCCACCACGAGAACATCCAAGGCCGAGTTCCTCCAGCCGACCACGACACCTTTACAGTCGGATCGCGGAAGGTCTGTGGGCCAGAACACGCGCATCAAGCCATCATCCTCTGGCATGACAGATAGCGCACTCGCGAGCAGCCAATCAGAAAGAGCCCCTTCTCCTTAGTTGTTCCCTCGCGGAGATACCTGATCCTGGCGATCGAGGATGCTGGACCAGCATTATCAGTATGGGATTCGCATATCGACGGTTGGTATGGTTGGGGGCAGTAGCAGCGTGGTGGTCGTACCAGGTTCGACTCCAAAGTTGCAAGACGTTGCACAGGAATAAAGACGACGAGAAACACAAGGCTTAACACGCCGAAGCCCTTGGCGGCCCGAGTCTAGAGACGAAGTCGCATGAGGTTAGCGATCCATCCAAACTGTTTCGGCGCAATGGTGGTTGGCGGGGGGTGCCACGGGTTTCCCTCCTTCGGTTACCATGCATGTGACACTTACCACCACTCCGTAGTTCCAAGCAAATATGGCAAGCTCATATAGGCGAGTGACGAGGTCCCATCGGGCGGTGATATACCCAGCTACGAAGATGCCGAGTGTAAGAACAGAAAAGGGGTGCATAGAGGCGCGCTGCCCCTTACTGTTCGAGCATATGCGTCCGCGGGCAGAGTCTGGGCCGGTAGATTGTAGTCCGAATGTCACTTTCCCTTGTGTGGGGAGAGGAAATGCGGGCGGATACTGGGTGCGGTTATACGAAGAATTGGCGGGCGCTGCAATTGGGGACAAAACTCGGCGGTCCAAGAAGTTGAAGATGTCGAAGTAAAAGCTGGAACTGAAGCACAACGGGATGCCGAAATTTGTTGATCTGGGACGGGAGCCGGGCGATGCGAGGTGTCGTGTCGTTGGACAGAGCCAGACTCGCGCTGAAGTTTATCGGAGTAGTTTAGGCGGTGTTACAGGGAGTGTGGAGCGTTCTAGCGCCCACAAGCGAGAACCACCGAGCGCAACCGCAACTTAGTTGGCTGCGACTGCGTGGTGTGATGAACCGATTGGATGTTGGAGAGGATCCACCTCTCAAACCTTATTTGGAAGGGAACATGAACATTGAAGTCATCCATATGATGGCTTCGGTTCCGTTTATAACCCAGAAAGCACTGGACACTGCAGGCAGAAGAGAAATTGGGAAGGTACAATCAAACACCGGCGGTTGAAGCTCTTGGTACATTGGCTTTGTTTAAAACATGGAGTGTGTGTATGAAGTCCTTATTTCCACGAATGCCAGGCGATATATACGGAGAAGAGATAAGTGAGCAATGTAAGAATAATGGCTTGTTGCGGCTTTGTTCAAGGAGTTGGTCGACGAGTGGTACTCAGACGCCGGCCAGTTCTGGTATTCTCAGTAAGTCAGTCATCCTTTTAACTTCGGCCATGTCGTAAGCTCAAACTCACATTTTTTCTTGCCCATGTATGTTGAGTCGCTGTCCTTGAGTTCTTCCCGCGCCTCGTCAAGCAGCTTGTCGATGCCACGCTCTTTCAAAGCAACCTGTAAAAGGGTAAGCTATCTCGGTGCTAGAGTACAGGCGCTATATGGCTTTGCGACTCACCTGCAGGCAAGAGCTATACTCCTTGAAGAGAGCGGAACATTCGTTATTCTGTTCGGTGCCATTGCCCCTAAGGTATTCTGTCCAGCATAAGTATCACACATGTCCACTGAGTTAAAGTGTCTGTTCCTGTAGACTTACTCTCACTGTACCATTTGAGAAAGCAAGTATCGTAACGCCTACAACTGGTCAAGCTACTGTTTTCTTTCTGTATGAAGGACAGAAACTTACTCCTTGAGCTCGTTGCATTCTTTGGCGAGTGACTGGGACATCTTGGAAGTCCAGAGGTATGTTCTAAACCGTACGTGTTGGCAACGGGACTATAGACTTGGTGCGGTGTCCGATGACTTTTGGGCAAAAGAACGAATAGAAGGGGTTTCGTGTGGTACTCTATATAATTGTTCTGTGGAAAAGATATACGGAATATCAAATATCAACGCTCACCGATGAGTCCGCTTGAAACGAACAAGTACTGCTATCAAACAATGGGGTTGCGGAACCTTCGTCACAGGACGGATCTCAAAAGCCTGGATGCCGATGGATGAACGTTGTGGTCTAGATCAGCACAAGCTCTTGGCAGGTCCCTCGGCCTTATCTTATCGGCTGCTCAAAGTCGCTCTACTTGACTCCGATTACTTCCTGCTTAGTGCCAATAAGTACCAGTACAAATCATCTTGAGACCCACCTAATGGCATCCATCAGCTTTTCCCGTTCACTTGGCGCTTTCTCCACAAGCCGCATGCTGGGACCTTGTCCGCAAAAAAAGTTCCCTGGAGCAGAACGACAACCCATTTTTGGAGAACCGAACCGGGCTTCCACTCAGTTCCTGTGACGTCCGCATCACAACGACTCCAGAACCAACGGCCAAGATGGACGGCTCACTGGACTTCAAGACCTTGAGGGAATCGCTCCAAGCCGCCCTGGTCGCCACGACCCGAACCGCCAACTCGATTGCCAGCGAGGATCTTCAGTTCCAGCGCACCGTCAACCCGACTGTCGGTAGTCAACTCGACAACAGCTCCGGCCGCCTTCTGTCCCTTGCCAACGGGCTCCTAAAGTCGACTGCCAATCTCACCGGCCAGAAGGTCTCAGCCCTCGAAGAGGCCGACGATGTGGACATCCAGTGGCGGAACATTGTCGACGTGATCGACTCGCTGCTCGAGAAAGCCGACACCTGCCTCGACGAGTACACCGGATTGATCAAGCGGAAGGATGCGCCCACCCCCGCCGATCAGGGTCGCGCCCAAAAGCGCGTCAAGTCGTCAAACGATCGCCTTGACTGGTCATTGAAGAGAGCCAACATTCTCAAGCCTCAGAATAACTTCGAGAGGAAGGTCGATAACTTCGCTACCGGTCCTTGGAAGCCCCTGTTGTCGTCCAAGCCTCATGCCAAGGTGTCACTGGAGGACAGCCTGACGACCTTTGTCGACGATGACAACAACACACAGTACGTCTAGCTTTCTTCCCCGAAATCATAAGAGCATGCCGCTAACATGGATGTTTCAGATACAAGCATCCCTACGAAACCGAGATCAAGACGACACCGTATCCCGAGCATGTGTACAAGAAGCGAGAACCCAAGGAGTACCTTCCTATCGATTCGACATCCGCCATATGGGTTGATACTTACGAGGGCGTCTTGGAGATGTTGGAGGAGCTCAAGCAGGCCAAGGAAATTGCGCTTGACCTGGAGCATCACGATTTCAGGTCTTACACCGGACTGCTGTCGCTCATGCAGATCAGTACCAGAGAGAAGGATTGGGTGATTGATACTCTTCAACCTTGGAGGCACAAGCTTGAGGTTCTGAATGAGGTCTTTGCGAACCCCAACATTGTCAAGGTGAGACACATCCTGACCTTCTGCTTCCACTGTTTTATCGACTAACTTGACCCAGGTTCTTCACGGTGCTTTCATGGATGTCATCTGGCTGCAGAGAGATCTTGGTCTGTACGTTGTCGGTCTTTTCGATACATACCATGCTTGCGCCGTTCTCGGATACCCTGGAAGGAGCTTGGGATACCTGCTCAGCAAGTTTGCCGAGTTCGAAGCCGACAAGAAGTATCAGCTTGCAGACTGGCGCATCAGACCTCTTCCCGAGGAGATGTTCTACTATGCGCGATCCGATACCCACTACCTGCTCTACATCTTCGACATGCTCATCAATGAGCTCGTGGAGCGCTCGACACCCGGAAAGCCGAAGCCTGACCTTCTCGAGCTGGTTCTCGAGAGGTCGAAGGATGTCGCCCTGCAACGATACGAAAACCCTTCCTACAACGTCGAAACCGGCCAAGGACCCCGCGGGTGGTATAATGTGCTGCTGAAGTCCCCAACACTCTACAACAGCGAGCAATTTGCCGTCTACAAGGCTGTGCACCAATGGCGCGACAACTTGGCTCGCCGTGAGGACGAGAGCCCTTTCTTCTTCATGACCCAGCAGGTTCTTGCCGACATTGCCCGGATACTCCCGACCGACAAGAAGGCTCTGTGGAGTATCCTGGATAGCAATGCTAAGGGCCTCAAGCCTCATTTGGATGAGCTGTTCGACGTCATCCAGAAGGCCAAGGAGGAAGGTGTGAACGGTCCCAAGATGATGGATATCTTCAAGAGCGACTCGTCCACCCTTGCTCCCGCCAAAGTTGCTGCGGTCATCGCCGACGATAGCGACATTCCGGACGTCAAGGAGCTCAAGGCTGACCGGTCCCAGTTCTGGGGTGGCGTCACTCTGAGCTCCGTCTGGGACGGCACGGCGGCGAGGACTGCTAAGCTCGACGGCATGTTGGAGATCACCCTCCCTTATCCCGCCGACTTCATGGACGGAACCGCGGCTGAGATGGAGGTGGATCAACCGGAGGAGACGGTACCAGAGCCCCAGCCGGCGCCGGAACAGGTGATAGTCAACCAGGAGTTCACCCTCAGGAGTGGAGGCAAGCGCAAGCGCGAGGAAGAGTCTGAGGAGGAAGAGGAGGCCTCGGATGCCGAAATGGAGGATTCCGCACCTCAGACCGAAACCGATGTGCAAACTGGTGGCGAAGCCGAGGGTGACGATTCCGACGAGGAAGAAGAGGAGGAAGAGGAAAGCGACAAGTCATCCAAGAAATCCAAGAAGGCTGCCAAGAAAGCAGCCAAGGGGAAGAAGAAGCAGGCCAAGGAAGCTCTCAGGGCTCAGCGAAGGGCAGAGAAGGCCGCCAAGAAGGAGGCAAAGAAGAAGGCTCAGGAAGAAGCTGTTGCTGCCGCTAAGCAGGCGGAGGGCGAGGAGGAGAAGGAAGATCAACCGTTTGATTACTCCCAGGCTGCGTCGGTGTTGCGCGCTCGCAAGACTCAGGAGGACGTCAAGAAGGCGAACAAGAGGTTTAACCCGTATGGCAACAAGTCAAAGGAAGGACCTAAGGGCGCAAGAGCGCATTACTCTGCTAAGGCGGCTGGCAGGACGGCTACGTTCAAGAAATGAGGTGGAGGCAGCGAGCGAGGGTGAGAGAGTCTTGGAACAGGCACGTGGAATAGATTATGGAGTGATTATTGCTATGTCGCCATTGATGTTGAATATTTGTTAGTTGCACTATTACCTCGGTATATTTAGTATATGAGAGAGGAGAGAATGGGATGGTCCCGAGCAATAGATACCAAGCAATAACTGATGACGGCCAAGAGCCGTCGAGCTTGCATCCTGTCCTACAAAACGTTGAGCTACAAACATTGTATCAAACCGTGCAAAGTCTAATAACGCACATCGACCGGTGAATGTATTTATATCCTTTTATTTCTGCATGTCTCACCTCACGCAATCAACTTGCACCTACAGTTTGGCCAAATTGCTTGCTGCTATCCGACTCAAAGTTTTCTATCTGGTGGTATCACGAGGTCTCACGAGGTGTGAGTGATCCGCGGTGGTCATGAGAGCCAGCCGACAGACCAACCTATCAACACTATTTTGAGATCTCGTGAATGGCGTTTCCCTCTCTTGCATTTTGCAGTCACTGCTTTTAGCTGTAGGGGGGAATGATACTGTAGTATTCTGGGAACGTACCTACCTATATACATACATACCTCCAGAGTTACTATGTGCTTCCTGAGGCGACCTATAACATGGCCCCTCGAAGCGCCACCAGCGGTATGTATGTAGTCCTGCTTTTCCCGGATTTCATGTGCTGCCTGGCTCAGGGCTCTATTCGATGCTGGAATGCTGCAACACAGGGACAGGGACGGCACCCTGCTGCGGCATGTCGCGTGGGCATTGCAGGATTTAATGTAGGTAGGTTGTCCAGGTGGGCGGTCTTGCCTTGCCTTGCTGAGGCAATCCATGCAGTTTGCAGTTGCTGACCATTCATGCCTGCTGGTTGCCAAGGAGGTCAGACCAGATGGATGGCGATCATTGATGAAGGTGTCGTGCTCGTGGGGGGGATGAACCAGGGTTCATGATGGGGCTTGTTGAGGATCTGGTCTTCGTCGTTCCGTTGCAGTGTTCTCGTTTCTTTTTGAATGTTCGCCTACAGGGTTTTGACTTCTTCGAGGGTCTCTTGTCAGGGAGGGTCACCCCTGCCTACCTACCCTGCAGTTGGTATCCAACCCTCTGGGCAGGGCGGTACAGCTCGCAGGGGCAGCTCTCCGGAGCAATTGCGGAGGACTGCCACTGCTAAGCTCGGCGCGTGCCAGGGTCTCTCCACTAACATCACATGCCATCTGACAACAGAGTTATTACAACGCTCAGCTCAGCTTGGTCAAGTCACTCACTGCAACCGTCCCCAAGCTAACTCGTCCACTAACACAAAGTTCAGCTGCGACTTTTCCCTCGATCTGAACAATTTCATTGTCACTCCGTCGCCGCCGAAACAAAAGCGAGATCTGTTGGCGCGCCACCTGCTTTCTGCAAGATCAGCATTGTTCGCATTGAACCTGCCAGTCCATTTGGCTTGCTTCTTGCACCTTCTTGTTTGTGCTTCTTATGCTCCTTTAATCATTGCGGCGCAAACCGATACAACTACCACCCTGACTCCTCGAGCTTTCCTTATCCCGCCCACCAAGCACCAACCTCAAAGATCGCCGCTGGACAGCCTTGTCTTTCCAACAAACAAGAGCCATTCACTGTTATTCCCAGCCGCTTCCATTGGTCACCCTCCGTTCGATTTTATAGGGCAGCCTTCCAGCTCATCGTGCCATCCCATCCGCCGACAGCCTACAGCCTACGGGATCCCACCTTCGCTTTCCCCCTCCAAGCACCGCAGTGGACCCGATCTTGACGTGTCTGCGTGGCAGAGTCCCCGAGGCCGCCTGTGCCTTCGTCAGAAGTCTCTCACTTGCCAGACTTGGTCACCGCAGTAGCCTCTGGCACCGTCAACCGATTTGCGCATCGAATTACACCGTTCCTCGCCGACGTCATATTTATAGCTTCCCCACCATGGACCACTTTCCGCGACTACGCCCGCATCGGCGCAAAAGAGAGATCACTGCCCCCAGTTTGATCACCACACCCACCATCACCAAGTCAGATAGTACTTCTGAGAAGACCGAGTCTCCTTCAGGCGAACTACACACTCCCACCGCCGCTCCTTTGCTACGCCCAGTCCATAAGCTCCGTCCCTTTCGAGTATTCTCACGTTCTTCCAAGAGAGCCCGCGAATCCTCTCCCGGTTCGCACAAACAGACACCGACTGCCGCCGCCGTTATGGCCCCCAACGGTACCGCAGACCATCCTGCTTCGCCGGCCGAGAGCAAGACGTCTTTAGGGCAACAAGTCAAGAAGGGGGACCGGCCCAAGATCCCCTCTTTCCTGGAACTAAATGAAAATGGTAAGCTCCCTGGCTCGCCTCTGCTGCTCTCGCTTTCTCTCCAAGGCATACGCACTAACAGGCCCTTTCACGTTTCACAGAAATCGAAAACAAGTTCCAAGAGATCATCTGGCTCGAGCGCAAGCGTATCCTAGAAGCGACACAGAATCCCTCACGAGATTTCCGCTGGGCCCGCGTAATGGGGCCGCACCTTCGGCAGCTCGACAGATATGGCAACATACAACCCTGGCACAACAACCGAATCAAACTTCAGGTGCCTGAGGGCAAGATCGACTACATCAATGCCTCGCCCATTGTCCTGAGCCCGACAGTTCTCGATGGGGAAACGAGCAACACACAAGAGCCGGATCGCTACATTGCCATGCAGGGCCCCAAACGGTGTACAACCGACCATGTATGGCGCATGGCAGTTGAGCAGCTCGAGAGCCCCGGCGTGATCGTCATGTTGACCGAGACCCACGAGGGTGACTATGAGAAATGCTATCAGTATTTTCCCCGGACGCCGGAGGATCCTCCACTGGAAATCAACGAGGGGGACGAGTTCGGCGATGGCTTCCGCGCCACAGTTCGGTGCGCAGGGATCGAGGATACACCGGCCGGTGATGCGATCGAGCTTCGCAAGATGGTGATCCGTGTACATAAGCCGGTTTCCAGAAAGAGCGTGGACAGCAAGAGCAATGGATCCCAGAGCAAAAGGCAAACTCCGGAGCCGGAAAGCGCAATCACCGAGGAACCCATGATTATGTCGCCTCTGACCCAGATGGCAAAAGAGACGGAAGCAAATCTCACGATCAGCGAACCAGGAGAGACGGAGGGCCGGAACTCCGGAGAGGAGGAAGTCGAAGAGCGCATTGTGTGGCACTTCCTTTACAAGAAGTGGCCCGACTTCGGCGTCCCGGACCTCGCCGATCTCGACAGCTTCTTTATACTCATGGGCCTATCTCGAGAGAAGAATGCCGGCCCCCACAACCCTCGTATCGTCCATTGCAGCGCGGGCGTTGGCCGCAGCGGTACCTTCATAGCGCTGGAGCACCTCATGCGGGAGCTGGACGCGGGAGTGTTGGAGAACTGGGACGAGCGCACCGCTGGCGCTGGCGAGTCCTCGTCGCCTTCTGTAAGGACGTCGCAGGAGGAAGTCATGTCGCCCATGAGCAGCACAAAGGGCGGAGAGGATAACGACTTGATTTTCCAGGTGGTCAACCAGCTCAGAGAGCAGCGGAAGACCATGGTGCAGTCCGAGAGCCAGTACCTGTTTATTTACCAGGTCATGCGCAAGCTGTGGCTGGATAAGTACGGAGGGGACGGTGATGACTCGAGCTCGGGAGAGAGGGCGGCTAAGAGGCTGGAGGTTGATCCTGGCGATCCCTTCTATGTGAATGGGTACTCGAAGAAGTAGAGTGGTTCGTTGGGCCTTCCCGTCTCGCATTCGCAGACTATGTCCTCGTCTCCGGGTTTTCATGTCTGGGGGTTATGGCCGGTTGGGTTAGCTGGTTCTCTCTCTTGGTGGCCTATGGCTAGGGGCCGGCACCCAAATGGGCCACTGTCAAGAGACCGGGAGTTGAGAAAGCATGATGACGATAGTCAGAGGCGGTTAGACAGACAACTACTAACTAGGTGCCTGGTCAAGAAGAAATGATACCTAGACCGCGAGACGGCACAAGAGGGGGGGGTTTTACAGGAAAGAAAGGAAAGCTAAAGGGGGAGAAGGGGAAAGGGGAAACATGGTGGGTAAGGGGCAAAGATACCAGTAACTAATCATCTCCTTGTGGACACAAGAATCCGTCTTAGATACCCCCGTTGCATTTTCATAATATCATGGCATTGCATTGCATTGCTTGTCACTTCACTTTGGGCACATATCGGCATCTTAGATCACTAATTCTCGTGCACTTGGCTGTCTGTTGGTAGAAAAGTCATCCAACTCAGTTAACCTAGCTTGCGCGTCACTCTCTTGTTTTGTGATACGGACTTCCCGTAGCAAGTGATGTTCCCCGTAGGACGAGTAAGACGAGTAACCTTGTGCAGATGGATTCAGGACATATATATATATATATACGTCTACGGAACTCTAAGCATGCGTTTTTGAAACCATCAACTCACCTCAGCACCAAGTAAGTACCTACAAAGTCCTAAATTGACGACGAGCTTTTACGGTACACACAAGACAAGACTGTACCCTGAGGCAAAACGACATGACATGAGTAGTCAACCGCAACGTGGATGGATCGGCTTCGCCTGTACATATATATAGTCTGTTAAGATAGACTTTTAAGCATACCGATGCATACCTAGAGAGAGGTACGCAAGGTACCAGAATGCAAGATATTCATCCACGGCTATGCATACGTTCCCCTTTCCGCGCGTGTGTATATGTGTATGTACGTTGCTGCTTGCTCAAATCTTGCTGTTGTTGTGCAAGCCACTTCCACTTCCACTTTCTTGGATGAAAGGCTGGTTGGTTGCCGTCAGAGTGATGATGATGGTGGGTTGTGCAAACATAGGTGCACCCCCCATTTCCCCTTTCCTCCCTCTGTGTTGTGTTGGACCGGAAATGGATTTGAGGGATACAGGTAGATAGGTAGATAGGTAACGAGCCGTTGGATGTGTGAATGGCAATTGCTTGAAAGGAATTGGTGAAGAGGTGGTGGATGAGGAGGAGAGACAGAGAGAGAGGAGAAGAAAAAGAGAAGAGAAGGGTAAGTAAGGTGAGTGTCAACCCACCCACGGCTCCATAGTAATTCATGTGTCCGTCGTGGATTCATTCCATTACTTTGCGGTTATATGTATGCAGAGCGTACCTGAACCCGAACGTGTGATTTCGTTTAGTTAGACGCGACATGGAACCAAGTATGTACAGTGTGCTGCTGGCTGGTGGGTGCCGGATCAGTCATTCAGTTCCCGTTTCGTCCTCGTCGTCGTCGTCGTCATCATACCACACCACACCCCGACCGGATCACGATCCGAGAAAAGAGTGAATCTGGGTTTTTGTGTGTGGGTGTGAATGTGATAACCAAGATATGAGAGCCCGTGGTTGAATGCCCATGAGTACCACTGGGACCTTCGCACAAACCTTCCACTTCCACTCTTGGGTCAAAGCTGTAGAAATTTGGGAATGGGAACCGCAAAAACATATGTAATATAACTTTTCCAAGACATTTGTTCCTGTCCATCATAAGAAAGTGTGTGTGGAAGGAACAACGGGAGACGGGAAACGGGTTACTACGTTCCAGCCTGAACTTGAACATCGGGCCGTAGCCCGTGGCTAAACTAAGTGTTCCATGTTGACCGATGTTGTTCAAGCCTTGGTTGATCGGTCGGTCAGGTGCCAGTCAGCCAGTGTCTGGGTAGGTACTGGGTAGGACCAAACGTGATTTCTCTCCCAGATACACGCACAATCCGATCTCTCACCAGTGAAGGAAGACGTACCAGATTTGGGTTATATCATTGCGGATGGGTGTATACGAGAGAGAGAGGAAGTTGGACAAGACACAAAAAAGTCTCGGAAGAGGGTTTGGGTGTTTTGTCTAATTTCCTTTTCCTTTCTCCCATGGGAAAGACCTGAAACTTGCATGTCTTGCCCAATATTTTCCCATCGTCTGACCGACAGTGACAGTTCGTTATGACAGCCCCAGACTCGGGTCAATATCCGAAATAGTGCATTCGTTTTCCTCAGGAAAAAAAGACTTGATCAAGTTGAAGTGATGAGTTTGAGCTTGAGGTTATAAAGTTGAAGTCAAGTCAAGTCATCGATGGTTGTTGACCTCCACTTCCTTGTTATGGATAGCTTCAGAATAAAGAGATGCCAAGCCTTTCTTTAGTTTCAGGGGTCAAGTTCAAAAGGGTCTAGAACGTGTGGAGTCTATAACAGAAAAATGAGAGAATTAAGAAAGGAAGTGGAAGGATCCAAAACACCGCCTCACTTTCAGACACCTTCCCAGTCTCGTTAATGCCAAAAAGGCGGAATGTAAATTCCCCATGTGCGTTTGGCAAGGGTCACGGTTCTTTTTCTTCTTCAAGCTTCAAGGGTCCTTCGGATTCGCAACTGAAGAGTGACCCTAATCCTCTTCTGAGAACAACATGCCCAGCCCCAACCCTGTTCAGCCGCGTGTCTGCCATGTGGTGTGGATGTGCTGAACACGGGCAGGCTTTTGGCAGCCCCGTTGCAGCCGAACGATCCACTCACGGTCATTTGCCGAATGAAAGTAGTGTAAATCCCGTCCGTTGGTTTGAGAGTCGACTGGGCGCGAGCTGCAGCCCAGCCTGTGTTTGTTGTAGCTCAGTTTGGCGAGATGAAAAGAGACGAGCTGGTGTGCTAGATGGAGCATGTGTACCCGTGGGGGTGAAGAAGGATCAGCCTGCTGTAGGTGATGCCGAGTGCCGAATCGGTTATCACTTCTCTGTGATGCTCATACCCTCTTGGAAGCGATGGATGGACTACACCTACACTAGTAGGGGTGATATGGGACGATTTGACTATCCTAGTACTTTCGGGTAAGGGTTTTAGTGAGAAGATGGAAGGTTTGGAAGGAAATACCGTGAACTCATGTCCTCCGTTGCGACTTGCGAGAGCTCGTGTTTGTACGGAGCCGTCGTACCGTGGCGCCCTCTCGGACAAGACTGGACAAGTCTCAAGATGGAACACTCCAATTACCGAACCCCGACAAACAATCGACGGTTTATGTCAGGTGGCTCTTGCCCTAAAAGACGAACGACGGCCTTTTTCAAGAAAAGAAAATACATCGGGCCGCAAAAGGGTGCTTGGCACTAGCAAGACGTCCGGGGCAAAAGTTGGAGCATGCGAGCCTGCGAACAAGGGCCTCGGAAATGAGCGATAGACGCTGGTGGTGCTGATGGGCACGGCTGGCGTTGATGACCATGGTGATGCCGGGTTGCTTTTTGACAACAGCTCTTCATCCAAGGGTTTCGAGCCACGCATTGTTTTGAAAGACAAGTGGCCTTGGTGTTTTGCTGGGAGCGGTCATGGATAAAGTGTAACGCAGTTGATATATGACGGTTGCTATTTGGGTGGGTGAACAATGCATGATTGATTGAGTCCGGGGTTCGGAAATGCAAAGGCCTGAAAAGTTAATTGTACATGGAAAAGCAACCTTGAGGGCGGTGAAGGAGCAAAAGACCCGGATGAGTGGTTGGACGGCTGACTTTGGATGCTACCTCTTTGGAGACCACGATGCCAGAGCAACCACCGGGACGAAAGCTAGATTGCGGTTGGTGAGGGTTTGTGGGTAACACGTCGCAAGACTCGCCTGTTGCGGAGTATCGTTCGTAAACATGGATACTTGACCGGCGCCAGCATGTGAAATTGTACATGTTGTGGTTAGATGTCGAGGTGTAAGTGTATGCATACTGGGGATATGTAGAAATGGCACCAAGTGCCTTGCTACCTTAGTGCGTACATATGCCACTCACTTGTACATGATGCCTACTGTGTATATACCCAAGGAGCATTTCGCTTGCCGTTTGTTTCAAAGTCGAACCGAAAGCAACCTGGAGCCTTGTATCTGTTCATCACGGGCCGCAACCCAGCGTAGTCTTGTCGGGTTGTCAAAGTAAAAGCCACTCACTCATGGGCTAGAACCAGTTCGTATCGACAGCCAAGTGTCTTCAACAACACCAAAAAAGAGTTGCAACGAACCTGGGGCTGCAGAAGGACGATTTGCAGTTGACGAACAGAGGAACATTCAGCTGCCAAGACTGCCCCACCATTGCATCGGAGCGGGTCTTTGTCGTGTGGATCCCCAAACGTGTGATTTTGACCAATGCAATGAGTAGCATTGGCTGGCCGGGGGGGTCTGCCTGGGACGCCTTGCGACGGCACACGAACAACAGCCATCCCAGCAGACAAGTCCCCAGTGGCTCGAGCTCCCAAATCAAGGAGGATCAAGGGGGAGCATATACCCATCTCTGGGGACATACCGGGACATGATCCATCACCATCGGCATCTCATCGGTGTTGTGAGAAACCATTCAAATGGGGGCAACCTCCCGCCGACCCATGCCCCAAGTGTCGTTCCATGTCGGGCCCCTTGTCGGATGGCCCGGGACTCCGAATCTGGCAAAGCTGTGGTTTTGAGTAAAACCAGACTAACACTGCTAATATCCACTCCCGGCCTTCTGGAAGCTTTCTTTAAAAGACCACAGGTGCGATCAGCCCTGCCCTGCATCTGCCAAAGAGCTTGTTGACGTTCGAGGCTCCCGCTCACTGCCTCTCATTGCTACTCAACCTCATTCAGAAAAACTCCTCCGATCTTCTCGTCATTTTATATGGGGACCCGACTCTAACAGGGCAGGAGATAGTATCGATCCCGTCTCCATCTGGAGTGCCTCTGGTCCGATTCCCGGATCAATTCCCCCATAGTCCCATATACACATCTCACTCATCCCCTTTCTTCACTCATATACCTCTACATAGTTCATCCCGTCCTCTCTCACCTCACCTGGATCCCCTACGCCCCTACTCGGCAACTGCTTTGGTAATCCCGTATCCCGTATCCCGTCCCGTCCCGCTGTCCTCGAGGCAGTCAGCAACAACAGGCCAACAACCAACGCACAACTCGGGCTGCGGCGCTAGCCACTTGCCAACCGAGACTAAAGTCCACCCGGAGATTGTGAAGTTCAAGAGCTAAAGAGCCAGACAACACCAACCGCCAACGGCGCCGAAAGAGAGGGTCTTCGGGCTTTGCCTCCCAAACTCTTCGCCGACTCACCATCAACCGGTCTGGACTATCATCAAAATACAACTTTTTTTCATCTAACACGGCACACATCAACGGCAATGGCACGTGGGGCATTCGCAGCCCGCGAGTCCTTATTCTAAGGTTAACCACGCCCTCGATTTAAAGAGTAAACCTACTTTTCCGGCTAATGCGAGGCATCAAACTTTTAGTGACTTTCTCTCTTTCACTGCGCCATCGCCATCACTAGACGTACTAGACTAGTCTGCTTCTGGATCACCTCGGCGTGCACCAACGCACCTCAATTTACACCACCACCCTATCAACCCCTTCTATATCCATTCACACGACTTGCGGCGCAACTCGCCACGGGTTCAGGTTGTGTGTACGACAGGAAATCAAAGAGAGACCCCTGGCTTGAGGGCCGGCCTCCCCCACGCGCGATTCCTCTTCAGGTCGCTCGTCCGTCTTCGGGTTTCCCTGCTGAGTGGTTGTGCAGTTCGGACAGTCAAAGGTCACTCAAAAAGACATTTGTTTGACTCGATATTCGACTCGAGTGTAAGAGTCAGTCCGGATTTGTGAGACTGGCTTATATCAAACGACATCAAACAGATATCATCACGGGGTTGTTTGGGGACCATACGGGACCATACCCGGTGCCTTATTTGGACACCAGATAAGATAGGCCAGATACCATGACGTCGATTGTAAGTGAGCTTTGTTACAGATTCCCCCGAGCGCAAATCCCCAAATCCTTACCCCCGGGCCCCCTTTGTTACGAGTGAGTGGCATGTTCAGCCACTCCAACACCTCCAGCTTCACAACCCAACCACAAGCCCAATCTTACACATCCTATCACGACACTACACATTCTAACTCATACCCTCACTCTTACTCTCACCCACACCTTCAACACCAACCAAGTACCTTCCCTTAATGCTCACCGCCTTGCCCGTTGCTCACCCTCCTTGTTTATGTATTGTTCCTTTTCTGTCCTATCCCATCTCTTCCTGATCCTGCTCACTTCACCGGGACTGTCTTGTGTTCCCCCACGTTGCTGAACCGACAGGCTGGCGCGCTTGCAATTCGAGGTCGCAACGCTTGTGCTTCCTTCCTCTTGTGCTTGCCTGGTCTCGTCTAAGCAAGTGTGGCCGGGCATGTGGATTGGCATCCTTTACGGATAGTTGAGGTAGAGGTAGTACTGGAAGTTGAGCAAGTCAGAAAGCAGGTGTCCAGGCCGGGTGTACGAGTACATGATGCTTGCCGTGTCATCCTGAATTTCGCGGCGCAGAAAACGCTTCTTTTATCTCTCTCTCTCTCCTAGCGACGGGAATCCCCTTCCGGCCTTTTTACACAAGACCGGAACACTCCCATGCCAATCACCCCCATCCATCCCTTGATATTCTCTAGGGACGACACCACCTCTGACAACACCACCACGCCCTCTACCACTACCATGTTCCTATCACACCATTACTGCCCTCTCCTCTGCCGCTCATGATTATATACGCGCATTAGCTCTTCGTCACTTACAAGACAATGTCGCCTTGATTCTGTTTGGGGCAATGGATCTCGATATTGAGACTTGGACCGCGTGTCCTTTGTTCGATCTCATTGATTTCGACAGGATGCTAACACAAACTCCTCGCCTCCAGCTATGTTTGGCGCATTATTGCGACCTTCACGGGCCTACCCCCTTGATGGTCACCGAAGGACTCCCTGTTCCATGCAGCACATGTTATGAGGAGGGCCTACAACACGACCACAGCCATGTTACCGACCAGCCGGCTCCGAGTGCCACCGCAGCTAATGCCTCGGCCCATGCCGTGGCCGCTGCCGCCGAAGCGCTACGCCGAATGGACCTCGGCGGCGGTGGTGGTCTAAGAAGCTCTTCCGCGCCTGTATCCGAGGAGCAAGCTCAGGAATATCGCGCCTCGCTTCGCCGCGTCTCCCAGACTGTTGGCACTTCCACGGCCGTTGAGACTCCTCCACAAAGTCCGCAGATTCCAACCGGGCCCCCATTATCGCAACAGGAAAAGCGACGCAGCGATTCAGGATTCCGCAGGACCTATGACGACTACGTCACTCGCCGAGCCGGCCCGTGCGATAATTGCGCTTTGACGCTACCCAAACGACAAGAGAATGGCAAGGATACAAATCTGGAGCCAAAACCGGAGCAGGGACCTACGTTACGGACACGTGCTCCCTTTGCCCGCGTGTTCTCCGGAGGAATGGACGAACCATCACCGCCAACTTCACAAACATCCTCGTCGATCCCATCCGAGGATGAGTCGATCACCAAGTCTCGTCCCTCCCATCGTCGTGCTGGGACCACGGCCTCCTTGGCATCGCGCTCTAGCAGCAGCTCCGCCCAAGGGGTAACGGCGCATACACATTATCTTGATTATACCTCAACGCATGAGCCCGTTGCCGCCAGTTCTTTTTCCATTGTTCGCGCATCCTGTCTGCGGACGCTCTCTCTGGAAACTCTTCCTCGCCCTCCAGCTACGGGCTATCCTTCATCAGGCGCCAACCCGGCGATAACGCCGAGCGCTTCACCCAGCACCCCGGCTTTCGTCACAACGCACAGTGTCGGCGCTGCAGCATCCGGCGGGCCAATATTCTTCGGTGACCCTTCTGCCGGCTACACCACGGCCTACATATTCCGAATCCCCGATGTGCACGCCCGAGGCCACAAGCGCGTGTATGCTTTCCTAGCTCTCAGCACCCACCGCGAGCGTCTTGCCATGAAGACTTTCGGGTTTGTCGCCGCTGCGTTCCGTGACATGGCAACCTGGATTCAGACACTGGCCGAGCAAGAGGCCGAAAGGTCCCTCCAGGAGTCATCAGCAAATAGCCCCGTTATGCCCGGAGGAGGCCCTGGCTACGGAAGCCTGCACTCGGAACCAGCAGCACCCGCCAGCCACATTCCCACGGCCGGCGGACCGGGCGGCGGTAGCAGCTTCCTCATGGGCG
>RANY01000344.1:0-34831 GCA_009805235.1 Neurospora pannonica FGSC 7221
GAACCCTGGGGGAGCCCACATTTGAGGCGGCGCATAGGGGTAGTTACTCCTGGGTAGCGAACGCAGGCCATTCGATCTGTCATAAAAGACTCGACCCAATAGACTACACAATCTAGCCATCCCTGTTCCCGTAGGCGTAAGACTAGTCTATTTACTAGTACAGCATCAAAGGTACCCTTGACATCCGCAGCCACCAATGCTGCCACGAGCCCTCTATCGAGTGCATCTTCGATATCGTGCACCAAGGCTCCCACAATATCAACAGCCGAACGCTTGGGGAGGGCACCCGCCTGTTGGGGATTTAATACCCCATTAGAAATAGCCGTCCAAGCGATTCGTCTGCCAATCAGGCGCTCAATGCCTTTTCCAAGGCAGGATAGGAGCGAGATCGGCCGCCATCCCTTGGCCGTTGTCTGGTCTTTTCCCAGTTTTGGTATCATAACTACCTCCGCTTGTCGGAAGGTTTGAGGGTGGTAGCCGGTAGCGACGCAGCCCTGGTAGAGTTGCTGGACAGAGTCTTTAATAGACTCCCAGGACGCTTTCAGCATGCGGACCGTGATGCCGTCGGCGCCTGGGGACGTGTTGCCAGTGCCGCAGAGGGTCTTATAGACTTCGTCGGCGTGGACGACCGGAGACCAGGGTAGGCGACGACGTGGCACCGTAGGCACCCAGCCGGTTTCAAGGTCCTCATCTTTACCATTCCTCTCTAGCAGGGCCGTACGAAGGGCTTCTGCCTTGGCTTCTGGGTCCACAATAGCCCGCCCATCTATAATAAGCGGGGGCACTTCCATACGGTCGCGGGGCTTGTGCCACGCTACGATCCGATAGATGTCCTTATCATCGCGTGCTTTGCTGATGAGGTTGTCGAAAAACTGCTGCTTTGCTTCCCTGACTACCCTCTTAAATTCTTGCCGAAGCACCTCTACCCGTCGGGGAATGGGATTCGGGTTGTTGTGTCGGTAGTTGCGGAATATTTTAGATGCTTGCGCACATGTCTTATTCCACCACTTCGCGTTCTTTTCGGGTCTTGAGGGCCTGCACGTGATTTGAAGGGCCTCCGTAAGGACGTTGCAGAGGGCTTCAGCGAGCTCGTCGAGCTTTTCTGGGGAGTTCTCGCCTATAGGGAGGAGTGGTACTAAACCCATGAGAAAGGAGACATTTTCGGCATAAAGCTTAATAGCCTCTGGGTCTTCCCGAAGGACTAGCCGACGGCGGGGAGGCTTTACCGGCTGGNTTTCTGGGGAGTTCTCGCCTATAGGGAGGAGTGGTACTAAACCCATGAGAAAGGAGACATTTTCGGCATAAAGCTTAATAGCCTCTGGGTCTTCCCGAAGGACTAGCCGACGGCGGGGAGGCTTTACCGGCTGGGTAGGGATGTCCGTAATACAAACCTGGTGATCAGAACCGCAGTCCAATTCCGGAGCGACCCTTGTTGAGCAAAGGGGAATATTCGAAAAGGTGAGGTCGATGGTATTGCCACGATTATGAGTAGGAATGCCGGGTACCGTTAGTAAATCGAGGTCATGCTCTACAACGTAGTTAACAATGCGCGTGGCACCTTCTGACGTCTCTGCGCCAGGTTGCCAGGTGTGGTGTTTAGCATTGAAGTCGCCAGCGAGGAGTGTCCTTGCTGTTGGTTGCCAGTTCTGAAGGTCCACTTGCGATGTTTCCAACCAGCTTCGGGTAAAAGATTGTACAAGGCTGTGCATCTGGAACGATCTTCCGTCTTGAGCCACCGTCACAAGGGAGTAGTCGCGTAGCAGGGTGAGATCATCCTCAAATTCATCTTCGCCATCGTTGCTAGCATCAGTGCTGCTGTCTTTGTTGTCCCTCTCGCTGTAGTGTTTCTGGAGTACCCAGTCCGGAATTCCCTGTGGCTGAAAGAAGCTCATCAAGGACAACAGGTCAGCAGCGGACTGCCGCTCGTCGCGTATTTGGTTGAAAGTGATCTGCCAGGTTTTGATCTCAACTTCGTGATTTTTCGCATCAGGATTATATCGACCCTCGCTGTCACGACTGCTGAGAACAACGAAGTTCCTGCCATTGAACTTCTCCAAGTATTTAGCACACGTCATCCGAGGCCGTAGCTTGTGGATGTATGCCGCCGCTTGGGAGACGGAAAGAGGGATGCAGTTCAGGGCGAGAACAACCTTCCGTGCAATATCTTCGCTTTCGCCAAAGTCACCGAGCTTTTTACTGAATAGCAGTCTCGCCTGATACTCATCCATTTCAGGGACAGCGCAGGTATCTTCGTAGCTGAGTGCCAAGATCTCGGCTGTCTGTTGACTCCGGGACGTGATCAGGATTCTGCCGTTGTCTGTTTGTGGCAAAAACGTCTCAAGCGCTTCCGAGTCTATGGCTGGAGGAACATCACTAGTGGTTCTTTGATCCCTAAATACGCGGTAGTCATCCGCGTTGTCAAGGATAAGGAGCCATTGTACGTTCTCGTTATCACACAGCCAGCTCCGCACCCGCCTAAGCATATCGTTGCCTGAACCTGAAGGATCTGGAAGCCGAAGGTCTTCAGCAATCCGACGAAATCCTTGGACAAAGCTTTCCTTGCTGCCTGCAGTCACCCAAAATACGTAGGCTTGTGGAAGTTCCTTGCGGAACTCTTCGGCGTAGCGGATGGCGAGTTTGGACTTCCTACAACACTGAGTTAGCATTTGATAATCAAGCCCACTGTATTAAACTAAGATGTCGGACTGCACATAGCATGCACACGTACCCAATGCCACCAAGTCCAAAAAGCGCAGCTCGACTGTGTGTAGAAGTTGGCGGCGGACCCAGTCTTTCCCGAAGCCATTCCATGATCTTCGGTCGATATGATGAGGGTCTGAACGATATGGGACATTGGAAAAGGGCGGTCTGATTGCAGGACCGTTTGTCGGACTGTTGGCCATAACCTCGACATAGTTCATTACGACGTTGATGTTACTGCCATTATCGGCCTGCAGACCGGACACAAACTTCTCCCCTCCAAAGGCGGTGTTATAGACCGATTCCGGCATGGTGATTGTGTGTTCCGAAGACCATGCAGGTGATGATCAAAGTGGACCATTCCCCCTAAGACTAGTGACGAGGTGAATATCGGGTTGATGTAGCGGTTGTTCCCAGCCTGAGAAATTCGACTTCAGCTGGATGATTACGGAAACACACGGTCCCAGTCGTTTGCAGTGAGGCTCCCACATCCAGACTCTTACTGGACCGCCGCCAACACATGCACCGCCCCCAAGATTCAGCTTTACCCTTATTGGATGGCGCCTTAACTCAAATGCTGCCCAACCTCACAGAGGAGAGGACGATTGCCGGTGTCAATGGCTTTTCAACACCCAAGCTAACCGCAATACTCGGATATCTTCAACTTTTCCGTGGCAAGGCCCAAAGGAACGTTAATCTATGGACACGCCTACCACCCAGCAACCCTCCAACCTCTCTCCTCCAAACGGGCGTGATGGCTTTGAAGTCGCGATAATATGTGCACTCCAGGTTGAATTCAATGCCATGTGCCTGCTCGTCGACAATTTCTGGGACGAAGATGGCGACCCGTATGGGAAGGCTGAGGGGGATCCAAATATGTACACGACAGGGCGTATAGGGAAGTGCGATGTCGTCCTTGTTCGTCTGCCAAATATGGGCAAAGCAAGCGCCGCCAGCGCCGCTTCAAGCCTCCGCTCCAGCTATCCGCGAGTGTCGCTGGCACTTGTGGTGGGTGTCTGCGACGCGGTCCCCTTCATAGGGCCGAAAAGGGACCCGGTGGTCCTCGGCGATGTAATCATAAGCAATCTTGTGGTTCAGTATGACCTTGGGAAGGTCCTACCGGACCGCTTTGCTCGCAAAGATACCAGCCATGATCGCCTGGGAAGGCCTAACAAGATCCTCCGCAACATGCTAGCCACGCTAGATACAGATCTACACCTCGAGCGGCTTGAACAGCGGGCTGGCAACTTGTTGAAAGATCTGCAGAAGAAGAACGCGGAAAGGTCTGGTCGGGGGCGAAGAACCAGATACGCCAGCTATCAGCACCCGGGAGTAGCCAACGACCGACTCTTCCTAGAAAACTATCGACACAAGCATGATCCTGGCCACGGGTGCAAAATATGCGATGCCTGCCGTAAGAGCACCGATCCCGTCTGTGAGATGCCCTTACAACTTTCGTGTGAGGAGCTCGGTTGCGACAGGAGTCATCAAATATTAAGGGAATGTCAGATGTTCTCAGGCCCGTCCGAGTCTGATCCCGACATTTTCAAGTGCTTCATCGGGGAGATTGGGTCCGGAGACGGCGTCATCCGGTCTGGCGAGCACCGTGGCCAGATTGCCAAAGAAGCCGGCGTAATCGCTTTCGAGATGGAAGGTGCAGGAGCCTGGGACGAATTGCCATGTATTGTGATCAAAGGCGTCTCTGACTACGCCGATAGCCACAAAAGCAAGGCTTGGCAGAGCTATGCGGCGGCAACGGCGGCATCTGTAGCCAGGGCAGTGATGGAAAAGTTTATCAACACTGCTAAGGTCTCGGGTTCTCTGCAGTCTGTTGGCACGGCTCATGGCGCTGGCGAATCTAATCATAGGGGCGGCGGCAGCGGAGGAGCAGGAGGAAGAAACGGTGGTAGTGGCGATGGTATTGGTAGCGGAACGGCGTACTACAACACCAACGTTGCTGGGTCGCGGTATGCTTCAGGTCTAAGCACTACAAACGGATCAACAATCAACATCCGCTTTGCTTGAGCTATGCCTCCTCTTCCAACACCCGAATCCCCGTCACTCATATACAGACCTTCTTTGTTGCGGTTGGGGTTTTCAGGAGAGTATATGTGGTGCCACTAAGGAGCAAGAGTTAAGGAGTATGGGAAGTTGAGAGTTCCACTGGCGTCGCAGTATGTTTGCTAGCTCTTTGAATGCAATTTTCCTCTTCGCTCTGATATGCTTCATGTCGATTGGCCAACGGTTCCTGTTCACCCCAGCTTTTCACCAAGTTGAGGCTGCTGTGAGCTATCATGCTCGCGATGCACCACATTGATTGGTACGGCGGTGCCATCTAAGAAGCTGTAAAATATCACCACAACAAGTTATGTGAGATGGATCACGAAAGATGGGGACGATGATAATATATTAAGGGATCCCGTTAACGATGGCTAGGAGTGATCGTCAGCTATATAGCTAGCGATGATAAAGAACGAAGGTCTACAAAGAAGGGGATTCTAAATGTAGGCCGAGGCGGTGACCAGATCAATCAGCCGGCTGGAGGAGGAACAGGCGGTAGTGTCGGCGGGGTGCAGTTGAATGGCAGCATCTCTGGGTCGAAGTTCGTTCTGGTATTCACACAACTGGGGGAACAACCAATATTAGCTTTGCTTGAGTTATGTATCTTTCGCTCACCTACGATGCTTTGTTCACATGTCTAGGCTGGTATGCTGGAACTAGGCATGTTGACAACCAGGATACTGCTCTCCGTTGACATGGTCGAAAGGCGTGGTGTGATTAAGTTCAAGAGAGCGAGAGGAGGAAGAAAAGATGAGACCCCTCTATCCTCAGTGGAAGTTGGGTTCCAGTTTGCCGGGGATCGATAAGCTCTATGTGCGCTCCTTCCAATTTCAAAAACAGCAACCAATACGGACAAGGAAGGCACATCAAACACTCTCGACTAAGGGCAACATGGTGTTCGGAATGCAACTTTTCGTCAATGCATTAACCAACTAACAGGATATAGAAAACAAAGACACATCTGTAACTCCAGGCTCAACTCCGACAATAAAGACGCCCTGCTCCGTTCCATCATCATCACTACTTTTATGTAACTGTTTAAGAGTGCTGGGCGGGCTTCTCCGTGGGGGGTGCGGCACCACCAGTGGTAGGGAAACCCATGAAGACCTTGAAGTAGTCATAAATCATCCACTGAAGACCGGTAAGAGTACCAATCATGACAATTCTGACAGGCAGCCCGTTCCAGAGACCCTTGAAGCCAATGTCCTTGTAGATTCTCGAAGTGACAGCACCCATTCCTTCACCGGGCTGGCGGTAGGCGTTGAGCTTGCTGACCATGACATCGGCGGGGTGAGACACAATGGCGCAGAGGATACCGGCAGCATAACCACCAACGAAGGAGACACCGGTCTGGGCGGCCTTGCTGTAGTCGCTCTTGGCACCGGGCAGACGGTCGTAGATCATCTCAACAATGGTCTCGAATGAAGCGAACTTCATCATGGTGTAGGGAATCTGGCGACCCCAGAGAGGGTAGAGACCCTTGTAGAGACCGCCCCAACCCTCCTTGGCGGTGATCTGGCGGAAGCCATCAAAGGTGCCCGCGTACTGTGACGGAATGGTACCCTGCATGCGAACCTTGATGGCCTCAAAGGGGCAGAGCGCGAGATCGGCCAAGAATTCTGCCGAGGCAGATGCGCTAAGGTATAGTGCTGTCTTGTACTTGTGCGCGTTCTCGGGACCAGCGAGGTCCGAATACTTCTTCTTGAAAAACTCATACCAGCCATACTTGAACGCACCCTGGGCCGAGTAACCGAAGAAGGTCGGACTCCAACCAGTGAAGACGCCGCGAACACCTTCGTGCCTGAGGATGTGGCCCCAAGCTTGGAAGTTGCCCTTGTACAGCTTCGAGTCGATCTGGCGTCTCACCTTGACGAGATCCAATGGTGTTACCGCAGTGTGAGTGATGCCCTACGGAGGAGTTAGTCTTGTCATTTTCTTGTCATTTTCTTCATCACGCGGCAGTATTATAGACTTACACAAGCCATCAAGCCGCCAAATGTGCATGCGGCATAGTACTGGGAGGAGTACAACTGAATGTGTCCTGTCTTGGCCTGGGCCTTCTGGCTGGCAACGTCAAACTCGTGAGCGGCTTCAGCGCTCAGCTTCTTTGCCTTGCTCTTCGCATCGTCGACTATCGAGTATGCGGGATAAAGATCGGTGCGGGCCTGAAGAGGAGTTGCGCCATTGGTCTTGGGCTGGTATGAACTACCAAAGGTGTTCTGGAGGATATCGAGTCCTGGGTAAACGCTCGGCATCGTGACAGATGTGCTCTATTTCTGACGACTTGTCCGGGTGATGATGTTTCTGGAGAGATGTTAGAAAAGGGGCCAGAAAGGCTAAATGAGGAAAGCTCGGAAAGCTTCGGAGGCAAGTGAGGGGCTGGTTCCGAGGAGGATTCGTAGTGCTGACAGGAACAGCCCAACGGGTAGCATTGTGACACAAAGCTAGTGAACCAAAGTGACACACGGGAAATGACCAACCCGAGTTTCCGAACTGAAGCAAAATCAAAACTTACAATTCTTAAAATGAATTAGTTTGTGACGTGGTGCCAGTCGTGATATGTCGACGAAGGAAGAGACAAGGGAAGTTCTAGGAGATTGAACTTTTAGGGTATCGTAAGAAATAAAGATAGGAAGATGCTGTGCGAAAATGGTAGGAGACTTTCAATAAGATTCGGATGGAATCAGTTAAATTATTCTCTGTGAGTCCGGGTAGGCCGGCTCGCGCATGGGAAAGGCAAGCTCTTTCCATGTCTTGCCTGCTTGTTCTGCCCGTCATCGCAGCCATCAAAACCGGGCAATCGCGATCCATTTTGAAAGAAGCTGACCAGTAATGCGGCAGCGTTGGAGTTGTGAGACGGGTACATATCTCTGAATGGAGGCAGGCTCGAGGCAGGCCGGATTGTTTTGGTGACGTCGATGGTGTGACATCACAGCCAATCGAAGGCCCACCTGGAATTTCTTTATCTTGTCTTATCGCGGGCCTTATCGTGCTGGTCCAGCGGGCTATATAGCTCTTGCAGTCTAATGTCATACAACAGGTCCTTGAGCCTGAAGAGAGTTTAAAGAGAGATATTGAATATCATTGCTCCCAAAATCTGAGAAGGCGGTCAGAGAGAAATATCCAGCACTTGGAGGTGAAGAGAGCATAAAGTGCAGAGGAGAGAAGTCATTTTCTTAACAGAAGAAAGGGACCAAAGCATGCTCCACCAAGACCCGGAGCCCACGGAAAGTGCACCCACTGTTTGTCACCGCCTACAGCAGCCCTGTAGCGAGTGGCCCTGGTGGACCCAAACGCCCTGACTAACTCTCATGGCGATGCCTGATTGGTCAAAGAAGTGTTTCTAGCTGCCTTCTTCAGGGCACCCTTTTGGTTCAACTTCGACATGTGGTCGCACAACTGCCCAACCGGACTTGTCAATTGAGCAACGATCGATCACAACGACACATAGCACTGCCGACTTAAACACGATCCCACCACAATGACTGATATCATGGCGCAGCCCATAGTTACAGAAGGATCGCCCTCGGTCCCCGAGCTTCAGCAGCCCTTTGTCTCGAAATGGGCTTCTAGATATCGCGGGGTAAGCATCCTGTCTCCAGGGGCATCGTCGACATGCCCGCATGCCACTTGGTTCTTCAATCCACCGCGTCACTCAAAATAAAACCACCAACTCAAGTCACCCTTCACGAAAAAACTGACCCTCTTCCCAGGCCACAGTAGAAGACCTCGACCCTCCCGCCGCCCTCTCCCTCAACCCCTCGGACCCCATCTCGCTCGCCCTCCTCTCCGCCTTTGAGCGCGACTACACCCACCTGACCATCGTCGACTCGCAGACCCGCGCCCTGCTCGGCTACATCTCCATCCCGCAGCTGCAGGCCCGCCTCGAGCGCGGCGAGGTCAAGCCCGAAGATGAGGTGCGCACCGCCATGATGCGATTCCGTCGCAAGGACGCCGCAAAGTACCAGGTGATCACCATGGAGACGCCGCTGGAGGAGCTCGAGGCCTTCTTCGCCGGCGTTGCCACGGCAGGCCAGAAGCAGGACTTTGCCGTCATCACAGATGAGAATAGGCGGTTCGTCCTGGGCGTGGCGACGGTGGCGGATCTGGAGGAGTTTGTTAAGAGGAGGCCTGCGTAAGGGACTGCTGAAGAGGAAGGATGGGTGTTAGGACGGAAATGAACAAAAGACGAATGCCGGAGAGTCGCGGATCGGAATACCACAGCGGCTCAGACACAGCCTCAAAAGCCCCGGGGAATAGGGGAGGTGTGCAGTTGCGGCTCTTTTAGAGAGCCATTAGTTCCCGATAACCTAGAGGAAAGACTATATGGTTTGTTATTGGCGTTCAGGCTTGGATGGGTGGTTTATATCGCGACAAGGGAAGGTACGGGCACAGGAGCATTCAACATGGAACCAGCAATGGATATTGCCGCATAGGCTATTATGGGGGAAGGATACTGTCGGCGCTCAGATCCCTCGGGGTTTAACATCAAAGACGAGGATATTTGGCCGAGGCATGCTGACGGGGGAGATGAGACGTGAAAAGGATACCAATACTAAGGATGTTAAACATCTAAGCCTCGCCATGTAAGCAATTCGACCGTCTAGGGACAAAAGGGGCTATTTCAGGGCACCAAGAAAAACACAAAAACGCTACCACGATGACACGTGCCGAAAGACCTCCGCCCAGAGTTTATTTCTTAGCTTCAGATGCCTTGGCATTGATAGCGAACCGAGAGAGACCTGCCTTTTCCGGACCAGTTCACGAAGATGTTCCACTCCGCCAAGTTCCCCCGGATTTCTGCTTCACGCCGATCACCATGAGCATCACCATTAATCACAGCAAAACTCACAACTCAACGCTCAACGCTCAAAACTCAGCATACACTGCTTTCAAGCCCGTAAAAAAATCGTAAATCACATAGCTAGGTATCAATACACACCTCAAAATGACCACCACCATTACCCCCTTGGGGCACTTAAGAAAGGTAATCATAAACCAACTGCAACTCCACCCTCTCGCTTCCCTTAGTAATCACCACATTCCGCACATACCTCCTCTCACCCTCGATCGTCTTGAACCCCCAAATCTGTGTCGCCGTCCACCCATCAGTATAGCTCTCCACATGAGACATGACATGAGTCTCGCCATTAGGACCCGTCTTCTCCTCCTCGCCCTCGAGCCATCCGCTCTTCAAAAACGCATCCTCAACGTCCTCGGCGCTGACCCAGCGCGTCTGCCCCTTGACGTGCCCGAACAGCCAGTCCTTGTGGTCGCGGGAGACGTTGTCCAGGCACCGCTTTTCCGAAGTGCCCTTCATGCCGCCGGTGCCGGTCTGCTCGATCTCGATGTGGATGACTGCGGGCGCCGAGGCTTCGGCGGGAGGGGAGGGGGGAGCGGAGAATTGCTTGACGTCCAGGGTGAGGGTGACGGAGGTGATGAGTTTGCGGGTGAGGTAGCTCATGTTTTGGAGCTTGAGGCCGGGGTCGACGTCGGAGGAGAGGGACTTGTTCTGTTTTGGGGGGGTGTGGGGGTGGTTAGTGGGTGTTTGAGGGTGGGAGATGGGAAGACCGGAAAACGTACCATAACCCACTTGCCGGAGAGGTCTCCGATGGTCTTGTTCGCGGGAGCGGCCATTTTGACGGTTTTGATTTGGTTGTTTGGGAAAGGATGAGCTGTTGCAGTGAAGAAAGATGACAGTTAGCGACGCCGTCTCCTTCTTTAAATAGTTGAATTTGGTAGTTTTCGGGAAACCGTAGCTAGCTGGCTTGTAGACACGACACGGCACAGCTTGCGCAGTTTCGTTCCCGTCTCCAACACGAGAAGCACCGGAACCAACGGTGGTTACGGTTATAGTGGTAAGTACTCACAGATGGGTTTACGGGTTGTTGGTTCAGAAGTTCACACTTGAGAGGAAAGTGTAAAAAGAGAGAGAAACACGAAAGAGCTTCGAAGAAGAAAAACCAGGGTCGTCACTCGATCTTATAACCTCACATTCTACTGTATGTATCCCGCGTTTCATTAACATCAGACCTAAAACCTCCACACCTAACCACACGACCAAAGTGGGGTGCGTTCATCACAGCTTGCAGCACGCAGCAGTTGACAGACATGGACATGGCAGGACAATGGATCCCTCCCCATCCTTGCTCCAAGACTTCTCGGCGGTACCTGAGCACTGAAAGTAAGCGCATCTTTTACCCATTGCGGTACCAGATGAACACTCCCAAAGGCTCCAAATGCGACTTCACGGGCTAGAAAGCTCGACATTCGGATTGGTCCCGACCGAGGTAAACGGCCGGTCTTGGCCACATGCTGCTGCTGTCCCCCAATCTTTCATCCCATCCACATCATTGTCTGCCCCTGCTCCCGTCGTTCGTCCTGTCCTGTTCTTGTCGCACAGATCGCAGCCAGCCTCCTCCAACAGTGAACAGATGCGGAAACCATCCGACTTGTCGCAATCGCAAATGCAAAATCGCAATGCGCAGTCGAAAATTCTCACTGGACGAGCTTGACAACATGATAAAGTTACAGCGCAAAAAGGGAGGAAATGGCGCTGCTGAGTGCTGAAAAGAGGTCCATCGTCTGATCATCCTCACAGTTTCTCACAGTTCTCCCCACAGCGAGCACATCCCAGCAAGAAGAAACAGTGACGTCGCGATTTTTTGGGATGCTCTTTGTCAAGCGTGCGGGGATAGCTCAGGGGAGGGGGGTCTCGGCGCTTTCGGTTCCCAGCCCCGGTGGTTGTTCACCCAGAGCCCCAGACAAGCTCGACAATCTCAACGATCTTTGGCAATTCGTTGAACCATAAAACTGATCAATCTCTATTTGGAGTCAATACCGGTCATTTGTTTCCCAAACTGGTGTCTCTTCCCCGACCTGCTCACCATGCCCTGAAGACATGAGGTGGGATGGCGGCAAGGGGGTGACAAAAAAAACCGTCCCCGCATTTTTTCAGACATTCTAATTTACACCCTTTTTATTGCATCTACTCTACCCTACTCTAGTGCTTAATGTGATGCAATCGATTTTGCGGGGACGGTTTTTCTGTCACCCCCTTGGGCGGATGCGCTTCTGCTGCGCGTTCATGCAATGCGATGCGATGCGCGCACGCCGCCCGTTGTTGCGATGACATGCTGACCTGACATGACATTGGATGCGATGTGACTTGCCCCGAAGAATTTGGGCAAAGGCAGGGCGCACTGCACGAACTTACGTACATATCACCAGAAAAAAAAAAACAGCGTTTAGTTTTGCTTCAGAAACGTCTGATCTTTACAACATTTCACGTCGGAATTCATTCAAGAACAGAAGAGAATCAGCAGAATCGTGAGTTGTTGATCTCGCTGATCGTCGCAGATGCGGGGTAATTAGACCCCCTCCCCCCATAGCTTACCCCAGACCCCCCTTGACCCCCAATCTCCCCTTGAGCTCAAGCTCACTCCCTGACCGTTCCCCAACCTCACCAGGTCCCCTCCGAGGTGCTTTCCTCGTGACATGTGACGTTCACCACCTTCTGCCTCGTCCTTTCCCCAGACGGCCAGATCGAAAACAGTCCACCGGCCGGCTGCGACTGCCCACCGGCTGCCCTGCCGAAACTCGAGGGAAGCGGAGGTTTTCTTGGGGTTTTCTTGGCTAGCGCGGCGTTTGGGCTGTGCTAAACACTTAAGATAGCCAAGACAATAGACCATCACCAAACTGGCTTCATGTCCACCACGAGGTTCGCGAGTTGATTACTCCGATGGTGGTCAAGTTAAGCACGAGATGCTGTTGGGGATGGGTTTCTTTCACCGGATCTTCTTTGTTGTCTTTTGATGAGAGTGTGTTGTTGGTGCTAACTGCCGATAGTGTTTGCTCTGATTTGACATTTCCGATTTCTTTGACCAAAAATTGAGTTTGCTACCAACACCAACAACACCAATAAATCATCACCAACACTAAACTTCTTTGTCCTCAACTTTTCGTGTTTAAGCACCCCTGCGTATTTCACCAACACCATCCACCAACTCCAAGTGCCCGACAGAAACTTTCATTGTTACAGGTTCTCGTGGATCATACGCACTTTTTCCAACACCAACGTAAGCGCTCAGCGGCGTCATTCATTGTCGTTCTTTCATCCATCGCCAACCGCCGAGTCACCAACACCGGTGTCAACAAGTGCAACAGTCAAGTTCATTGTCAGGAAATTCTTCGTGTATTTGGTCCTTCAAGTATATAAACCCCCTCTCCCTCCTCTTCGAGTCCCGAGTCCCAGAGTCCCGAGTCCCCAGCACCCAACTCACATCACTCACTACCGACCACCGACCACCGACTCATAGAGACGAAGACCCAGTACCTCAGCAAAGACAACAACAACTGACACTTATTAAAACGGATATCCTAATAGTACATTAACCCATACCATATCATACCATACCATCTTCGCTCCAGTCCAGCAACTTGCAACAACTTCTTCCCGGGAGGCTTCAGCCTTTGCCCTAGATATATGATGACGAGGATGACGATGATGATTTCTCTTTCAACTCCTTCCACCTTTCCCTTCATCCCTTCATGCTAGATCCTATTCTCAGACCAACCGACCATTCGACCAACCAACCAAAAAGGTTTCATAACGCATCGCGACCCGAAACCAGACAGACCCCCGAACTACCGAGACCAAACCGAAAACGACCAAAAAAAGACATGATAAACTCCGGCAGATTTTTTGAAATGTTCCATTTGTGTTTGTACCCCTTTTCGTCCGTGATGTCTAAGGCCACCACTTCATGCGCTTATAGCTCTCGATAACCTCCTGCAACAGCTCCTTGTTGATCTGGGGTTTCTCATACTTGAACCCGACCAGCTCCTCCAACCGCGACCCGTCCATGCTCAGGTCGGTATCCTTGAGCAGCTCCTCCTCCATAAAAGGGGTAAGGGGTCCCGGCTTCGTTATCCCCGCGTCCTCGAGCAGGCCGGCCCAGGGCCCGAGCAGCTCGTCGTTGACGTCCTCCACCACGTCGTGCAGGTGGATCTTGGCAAAGTTGGAGATGATGGTGCCCTGGAAGCCCGTCTTGATGCCGAACACGTCGCCGATCAGGTCCGCCATGATCCCCTGCGTCGTGTGGCCCTTGTCGACCACGTTGAAGGTCGGCGTGGGGCCCATCTTGGCCGAGTCCCACTTGGCCTTGCCGGCCGAGTGCCATTCGGCCACCTGCCAGAGGGCGCGCGTCACGTCGTGGATGTGCACCGTGTTGGTGCAGAGGTTCTTGGTCCAGAGCCACTTCATCTCGGACCCGAGGGCTTGGTAGACGCGCGCCATGCAGAGGGCGGTCGCGACCCATTGCGACGCGTAGGGGCCGTACACGTGGGAGAGACGGACGATGACGAGGTTGAGTCTGGATGAAAGGGAAGGATGTGTCAGCGATATGGGCATTACACGAAGTGGTGGTCAGCAGGTGAGTCAAGTCAAAAACGTACCCTGGGATCTTGGCCAGCTCCTCCTCGGCCTGCAGCTTGAAGACGGCAATCTTGCTCCATGGCTTCAGCTTGTCCTGCTCCTTGCTAGGCGACGAGTCCGGCTTATAGACCATTCCCGTGCTCAGCTCGATAAAGCACTTGACACCCCGCTTGGCGGCTTCCCTTCCCACGGCTAGCGACAGCTCGAGCGAGCGCAGCTTGTACACCTCGTCCTCCTGTGAGTAGCGCGTCTCACCGCCGCAGTTGAAGACGTAGTCCCATTGCTTTCCGTTAGGTCGGTCAAATATCCGTTGGAGAGACTCTGTGCATGCGCGTGTTAGTCAATTCCATCCGAAGTGTGTATACGCGAATCGGGAACAGGGATATTGGATCCCGAGGAGTCGGGCACACGTACGCTCTCTGCTCGCATCCGCCTGCATGAACTTGGATCCCGCGCACGCTTCCTCAAACTCGGGCGCTAGCCAGGCAAGCTGGGGCAGGACCTTGTCGACAATGCGCACTTCGGAAGCGAGGTTGTTCTTGTGAATGTGAAGGGCGAGGAAACGGCCAATGTAGCCGAGACCACCGATGATGAGGACCGACGGTTTTTCGGCCATCTTTTCGTCTTGTTTACGTGCGTGTTTGGGTGTGTGTGTTTGCTCCTTGCTCGCGAATATGTGTGGTGTGTTGTCGTGGAGATCCTTCGCTTCTCGTCGGTTGGTTCTTGTTGGCTCCTAAAATGAGGGGGGCCACTTCAATGCGCGGGGTCGAAAAAATGGGCTTCGATTGCCGTAGTGCCGCCGGTGTGAGTTTGTTGGACCGCTCGCTTCGCTGGCTGCGCCGTGTGTTTTCGCTACTGGAGAAGAAATTGATATTATCTCCTCCCAAGGCGCACAATGCGTATATAGACGAGGAAGGACGCGATAAGACGTGTGCAGAAAGAGTAGGAGGATCGAATTGGTGGTTCGTTCCCCTGAGATTGACTTGTCGGGAAACCCCTGCTGGGAAGGATGTGTCTTGGGAACGATTGGCGAACCGCACAAACAGAGTTTCCAAGTGACAGCCGAGAATGAGGGGGGAGGGGGGTCCTGACGAGGAGGAGAAAGTTGGGAGAAGCTGGAAGAGGAGCGAACTGGAACTGCTGGATTTAGAAGATAGAGTAGTGCGGCTCTCGGTTGAGCGATGGGGTCTCTTTTGCTGTTTTTGTGGTTGGGGACGTGGAGGATGGGTCAGATATCCGCTTGTAAGATGAAAGTGAATCTCCGGGTCAGATAAATAGACGAGAACTGGAGATGGGGAGATGGAGACAGATAACGGGAGCAAAAAGCAAAGAGTGCCGGTCCCTGTTGTTGAGGTGTGAGGTGAGCACAAAAAAAGTTAAGGGTAGAGGGACTCCACACTGCATTCCGTCTAGGGTTGAAAAAGTAGCCTCCAAATGGAGATGCCGTGCAACCAACACAACAGAGCTGTCCCGTCGCACAAGACAAGACCGCCTTTGGGCCTATACCAAGACCGACAGAGCCTCGGATAGGAATGCGCTTAACCAGATTCTGCACACTCGGCGCCCACGTCGGACAAGAGGGAATCGTGGTCTGATGCCGAGACTGAGATCAACGCAATACTTTGTTGAGATGAGAGACAGACAATAAAAGCGCTAGAGGCAATGAATCTAGGGAATTGAAGTCAATGGTTGGCTGCAGCGAACTTGTTTGCGCGAGTGTCATTCGCAAAAAAAGTTCAAAAATCGAGCATCTCATTTAACGTACAGCTTCGATATGCAGCTATTTCTGCAACATGGTCGCTGTGGTGGGTAGCATCATGATAGCCTCAACATCCAAATCCCTCGGCCGTTCCCCCTTTTCCGACTCTCAAACGACTTGTCCGGGAGCAATGATTCTCCCGCTTCTCTCCCACTCGCCATGATCTGCCATTCCAAAACCTTTAAAGATATGAAACGAGACGGGAAAAGGCTAAAATGTCAAGGACTGAGCTAGTCATGTCTCGACTTTGTGGTCGGTGTCGATGCCGTCATAGGTCAACACGTTTTTAACTGTTGGAGACTGCGGAGTGCGGTGCGGATGCGGATATTCAGGGGTTCGATAAACGGCGCCGGCAGAGTTTACAGCAACATGATTTTTTTCCTTCCTTTTGTTCCACTTCCAGCAACCTTCCATTCCTTCTCCTCCTCCTTCTCCTCCTCCAGCCGAGCCGCCATGTCGCTCCCGCCAACCCGCTCCGGTGCCAATTGTTCGGTGCTGCCGTTGCTTTCAGGGGTAAGCAACAAGGACAAGAACAGAAAAAAAAAAACCATCACAAAATTCGCCACCATCATCCTTTCACACACCCACTCACTCACTGTCACCCTTCCATTCCAAACGTTTCTCGCGTTCCCCATCCCTCCAAACATCCAATCACCGCCCACCACGCAGCCTTCCAGAAGTCTTCTTCAAGATTTTCCAGAGATTGAATGGCTCCCGGCCAGTCCGGAGTGGGAACCCGTCGATTCCGCTTTGCGCATGCATGCATCTTCCCTTTCCATCTGAGTGCCAGAGAAGCCGAAACGGAGCTTGACGCGATTAGGAAACCGGGCGCATAAACACTTGTCCCTTTGAATCACATCGTGCGCATCCCACAAGGTCTCCTCGACGGGGAACGTAGGAACCGGGGAAACCAAGAATCAAGACGAGACGAAACGAGACGAGACGGGACGACTTCAGACCGAACGGGCCAAGAGATTGAACCGGCGAGACGAGAGCGAACATCGAACGAACGGATGGCGGGTACCGCAGCATTGGGCCCAAGCCAAGCCCAGCCGCGTGCGTGCCAGCCTCCAAGGGCGATCGCCGACGTGAGATCCCGAAATGGTTGCGGTTGGGGGGGCCGATGCAATGGATGTCGTTTGCTCCCAACCCGTGTCTCAATCTTCCTCCTCTCTCCAGTTATCCCGGGATTCAACCAACGATTACACAGCTTAATTTCCCTACTGCGTAGCGTATTTGCACGAGAAGGCAGAAAGCTGATGGAAAGTTCTCATTGTCAACCGTTTGTCCCTTACTCGTCGCGTCTCACAATGGCCTCGCTTGCCCCCAAAGTATCAAAATCTAAACCTATCCCGGCCAAGGCAAGTGCCTCAAAATCTCAAATACCACTTTACAAATACAAGATCCATGCTTCTTAGCTGAAGGACAGGGCGCATGGGCTTCGGTCAAGGCGCCCAAGTTGGACCAGCGACGCGTTGGGATCGTCACGAGCAAACATCGTACACAGCGGCTACAATTGCCAAAGGGCTTGAGCTGAGAAAGTTTCCATCATCTCATTTCCCTCTTCTCCCACATTCAGCCGTTCGGCCAAATATTTTTATCCCCATCTTCATCTACATATCTAGCCTCACTAGTGCACGTGCGCAAGCAAGTCTGCTTGTTGGGACTTGGCCGGTCCAGACCCGTCTCTCAGTCTCCCAGTTTCCCCCGCCGGTCTTAACGCCGGTCTCCAAGTCTACCTAGGAGACACTACTGCATACATCCCACATCGACTACCCTCGAGCCCTTCAAAAAAGTCAAGGGGTCAGCCCACTTCGCTCCTCTTCCCATTTCAACCCTAGCAGATCTAGCAAGCACCTCCCAAACGTGTCAGAGAAATCTGACAAGGCTCACCAGGCTTGCCCAAACAAGGAGAAACGCAAGCCCAGACGGTGATATCTCGGTACCAAAGAGTCGGGTCGGTCTAACGGCGGTAGCTCCGATGTTTGGAAACCTCACACCTTCCTTGGTTTCCCTTCCTTTTACACGCTCCTTTATACGAAGGGTCTTACCGGGGTGTTGGCGCCGTCCCGGACTGAGCGCCGACATAATACCCATGTACACCAGTAAGCGGTCACTGATGACTGATACCAAAGGGACGGTTCAGTCTAACGGCGACAGGTCCGGTCGGGTCGTTCGTAAGCCTCATCTCTTTTGTCTTTCTCCCTTTCCACTTCCACGTTTTCAAGTGCGAAGCTGTTGCCCACTTGTACCTACCCACATACCGGACCCAGCGCCGACCGTCACCGACTGACCGGAGTGAGCTCCGCCCCGACAATAAGCGCTCAAATTCGCTGCTGTCTCTGTCAATGTTGCCTGCATACCGCTCGGGTGACGAAATGTGATGACGGTCTACACTAGGCTGATAAGATGTCTCACACTCGTACGGCCCGTATACAGCGGGAAAGCGGGATGATGTAAGGCTACCTACAAGGGAAGTGGGCTCGAACAAACATCCCGTCTGGACGTTCCAAAAGCGACAGAGCCTATGGGCAGAGTGGTATGATCTTGCTTTCCCCATTTGGATTTCCACCAAGAGCGGTCGAAAGTTGCGGCTGAAGAAATGAGGCTACTGTAGTGTAGTATCCCTCTTAGGATGATTTAACCCGCCTCGCAAACCTGTACGTACATCGAAGGAGGGATTGAACGAGCAAACTTACTAATGTAGGCAAAAGTAGCGAGGTCGAAGGGTGTGCTCTCGGACATTCCGCCGGTTGAGAACTTGGGATTCCAGTCCAGTCCAGTCCGTATACATGCCAATTGCCTCCATTCTTCAGTCTTCACCCCATCATCAGATGGCGTGGCATCACTTGGGCCCAACGGAGTCGTGTGGGAGAAGAAGAAGATGGGTCGCTGAAAGGGGCACGGGCACTACAGGACCAGAGCAAGGACGAAGCAAGAAGGGAGAAAAAAAAAACGTGGCACCCTTGGTTTCACCATCAGACTATCAACCGCGCGATGTTCCCCCATTCCGTCCCAACCTGTCATAGCCCGTCCCAGGAGTTCCCAAAAGTTGCTCGTGCCTTGCATCAGTGTGTCCCGTGTATCCGGGCCCTGAGGCTGAGGTGTGGATGATCCACGGTACGTCTCACGTCCCATACCTCATCCATCTTATAGCGAAAGCCTTTCTCCTCTCGGCTTCTACTTCCGATTCCGGTTCCGGGCTAAAGAGAAGATATCCCCGATATCAGCTGTCTCCGGGTATCGCATATAGCAGTGATTTGCAAAGGTTCCAGCTCCTCGGAAACCTGAAGCCATGCCTTTCCTTCACCGAAAGTTGAGCTGCAATGCTCGGTACCAAATTTCCGGTTTCCCAGCTTTGGACTCAAGCTACACTGGAAGCGTACAACCGTGGTACCATGGTATCGTGATCTTCTTTGTCGATCCCACCAGGCAGCCGCGCGAGCTGAATGATAACTAACTTCGAAGCATTTCGTCGATGAATATCCTCCACCGCCCGCCCACTTGCTAGCACACTTGCACACTTGCCCACCGGGAAGTGGAGGGCCGGGGTCCCGGTATTTCGGGACAGCATATGTACGTCGATCCTTATCAAGCCTCAGCTAGTGTACACTTCGCGTGGCTCGGTGGGTATTGATAGCCTAACAAAAAGCTTTTTCAGCTATGACGAAAAGCTTTTCTTAGCGATGATGATCATCTTCAGCCTCGCTTACTCGATCGATCCCATACTCCGTATCAGATATATGTAGGGGTATGGGGGTTGTCGATCGTAGTGGAATGAGTGTGCTGTAAGAATGACGGAGGCGGAGGCGGACGGCGCTCCGGCTTGTATCCCTGGGCTATTTCTCTTCGATTAGACCCTCGTCAAGTCGATGATGAACCTTGGGGGGGATATTCATCTCCTGCTTTCGGCTTGGATCGGTGCCGATGGCGGAGATATGGCTTCTAATTCCTCACTCCTAGCTCCTAGCGAAGGATAGCAAAACTTCAGAACGAGAGAAGTATTTTGTCCGGCTACCCATCGCCGTCACCCCAGTCTTCCCCAATATCCAAACTCCAAAGCCATGAAAGCCCCTACTTCACTACACCCCAAGCAGACCAGACCGAACATCGATCCTGTGCCCACCCTCCTCCGCATCCCCGATTTCGTCCTACTCCCCGGCCACCTTCCGCCGCCGTCGGTTTTTGGTATTGGGTGGTACGAAGCCTCATCGTAAGTGTAAAATCCCGAGGCGCTCTAGCGGTGAACGGTACTATCGATCGCGGACCATTTTTATAAACGAGATGACCCTTGAACTTGCCAAAGTCTCACCACCAAATCCCATAAAGTCGGTAGATAATCGGTCCACAAAAAGCCCACGCAATGCCAAATGTCTTGGTGGGAGTTCGAGGTCGGCCGCATCGGAATCGATGTGGTCATCCGAAATCCCGTTTTGAGAGACATGGCGTTGTGTGGTGTGCATTACTCGGGGTATTTGGGTGTCTCTAATCTGTTGAATTCTGTTGAGACTTGAGCGCACTCGGTCGGGGGCTGGTCGATAAGACCTATGTAGACAACTTTGTGATGAATTATTACTAGAATTTGTTTAGAGAGATAGTATACCTAGCAGAGACACATGTCCGCCGCCCTCTCTCGAAAATACGTTTGAAATACGCCTGCTAATCGCACCGCAATAGCATTCGCTCGCTCTGCCACCGTTCCTCATACCTCAAGCCACCTCAAGCGGCTTACGCTTTCCTCATACTCCCAATAATCTCCATCTGCGCATCGCGATCCCTCTGTCCCTCGCTCAAGGATCCGACACTCCTCAGATCGCCCACGACATCCTTGGCCTTGCCAAAGTAGACTTCCTGCAGCAGGTTGCGCATCTTGAGCTCCATGTCCTCGACCAGGCGACCAATGTTGGCAATGTGGCTCTCGTCGTTCTCGACGGGCAGGTCCTGCTCGACCTGGCGCGTCATGTTACCCGAGAGATCGACCTCGCCCAGAGTGTGGCCCTTGGTGGCCAGCGAGAGGATGACGGTCGAGGTGAGGCGGTAGTTGGAGGTGCGGCCGCGCTCGGAGGCTTCGAAGACGTGGATGGAGTCCCAGACGCCGGAAGAGGAGGGGTTGGTTGGGGAGGCTGTAGCAAACATGGAAGTTAGCATGACGTCCATATACAGTGTATGTAGACCGGCCAACAAGCGCAACAACCTCATGCGCCGGCCCGTCCCATCCATCCCTTGCAGTTCAACCCAAAATGAACAACCGAGTACTCACACTTCTTCAACAACACCACCCCCGCAAACCCATCATCCAAATTCCAGAAATACACCGAACTAACGCCTCCCTCGTAATACAGCTCCCGATAAACATCAAACGCCTCATTGGCCTTGATCTCCATCTTCCTCACCCTCTCGCCAGGCATGATGCTCCCCGCAGCACCACCTTCTCCTCCATCTCCCCCGTCACCATCTCCTCCATTACCTCCCTGATTGCCGCCCTCAAGGGGAGGGTCAAACTGGTTGCTCCATGGCGAGCGGTAGCTGTCGCCGTCGCGGTTGTAGTCGCACAGCAGGTAGTCGCGGCCGGTTTGCTTGCAGCGCTTCACGGTCAGGGGCTGGTCGACGGAGGAGAGGAGGTCTTCGGTCAGGTCGGGGGCGAGGGCGATGAGGTTGTTGAGGTGCTCGGCCGTGTGTTTGGGGTTGAGGCGGCGGAGGAGGTCGCTGTTTGGGAGGGAAGGTTAGCTTGGGTTCGTTTGCGCGCTGGTGGTGGTGGTGATGTTGGTGGTGATGTAGTTGGCGGTTGGCGGTTGGCGGTTGGCGGTCGGTGTAGATCTGGGTGAAGAAGGGGCAGCGCGTGCCGCTGAGGACTTACAGGGCGGAATCAAAGGGGTCTGCGGTCGCCATCTTGACGGTATTCTCTGGGTTGGTAGGAGTGATACTTCTGTTGTTTGTTTGTTTACTCGGTGAAGGTCGAAATGGCGGCGCGACGGATGGGTAGACTGGGCGATGGAGGCAGGTGCTAGTGTTGGTTCCTAGCTGGTGAGTTGGCGGGGATGTTCCAGGTCGGGTTGCTATGAAACCTCCACTGAGAGCTCCGGTGCGGTGCGGAGCACTTTCCAAGCAGTGCAACGTGGTGGGGTTCCCAGCTGTTCGCTGTTTCAGGGGCTCATGCACGGTCAATCGCACTGTTAGTTTCCATCTGGTGATATCGGTGCACAAAATAATCCATGTGAAGAGCATCTGATCGCAATGAAGCTGGGCATTTTACCCTCTCAAAGATGCTTATCAGAGGTATCAAGAAAGCCCCTATTTCTGTACATGTTGAATGTTTGTGCCAGGAAATCCTTAACCAGTTTCGTTAACTTTGCGGCACTTTAATGACCATTGAATTCCATCCTACGACTATTTCTTGTACGGAGCCAACAATAAGCCAACTCATCTTACCTGCCCAGCGGCCCCCCTGCAGCTGTCAACAACAACCCAACTAGGAAGCTCTTCACTCATCTGTACATCAACCTTCAACCATGAGGTGAGGAGGCCAAAACAAGCAATATGAAGATATCAACAGTATTAGGTATGTATGGCTCCTTTTCCTGTAGACACTTGCTCGTTCTGTTGGCTTACCATCTAGCCAGATTTGGGGCTCTCCCTCCTCATCCCGACCCTCATCCTCCTTCACCTCTTCATCGCCCCTTACACCAAGGTTGAAGAGTCTTTCAACATCCAGGCCACCCACGACGTTCTCGTGTACGGAACACCACTGCAAAATGCCTACCACAGGCTATCTCAGACCTATGATCATTTCACGTTTCCTGGTGCCGTCCCTCGGACCTTCGTTGGGCCCGTGGTCTTGGCAGGACTCGGGCAACCCATCGTCAACCTCATCGGCTTCGACCATGCCCAAACCATCGTGAGAGGCATGCTGGGTCTCGCCAACGCCGCTGCTCTCCTTTTGTTTGCGCGGAACTTCAGACGCGCCTATGGACGTCCGGCAGCCAGGTGGTATCTGCTTTTGCAGGCCAGCCAGTTCCATGTCATCTTTTACGCGTCGAGGACGTTACCGAACATGTTTGCTTTCGGTTTGAGTAAGTAACCCTCCCTCATATCAACAACAGCAACCGAAACTGACATATGCCAGCCACAACCGCCGCCGCCCTCCTCCTCCCGAACCCGCAATCCCCCGAACTTATCCACCGCCGCCACCGCTCGGCCATCTCCCTCCTCGTCATGGCTGGCGTCATCTTCCGCTCCGAAGTCGCGCTTCTCCTTTTCACCACCATCTTTCACCTCCTCTTCGTCGTTCCCTCCACCTCTTTGGAGCGCATCATCCCTCACTTCATTGTCGCCGTCATCGTCTCCCTCATCATGACCGTGCCCTTGGATTCCTACTTCTGGCAGAAGCCTCTCTGGCCAGAACTCTGGGGCTTCTACTTCAACGCTGTGAAAGGAAACTCCAGCGAGTGGGGCACCTCTCCGTGGTGGTACTACTTCGTCTCTGCCATCCCAAGATTACTGGTTAATCCGCTTACTTGGGGGTTGATGATCCCCGTGGCGTGGAAGCAGCCGGCTGTGAGGCCGGCGGTGAAGGGACTGCTGGTCCCGAGTCTGTTGTTTGTGGCAATTTACTCGCTGCAGCCGCACAAGGAAGCGAGGTTCATCTTTTACGTGGTTCCTTCGCTTACTGGTGCTGCGGCCTTGGGGGCGGATTGGATTGCTAGGAGGAGCATCAAGGCGGGGAAAACGGCTGCTGTGTTGACTTGGGGTGTCCTCCTTGGATCGATTGCCGTGTCATTTGTAGCCAGCACGGGAATGTTGTTGATCTCCTCACTCAATTACCCCGGCGGCGAAGCGCTCGCTCACCTGCGTGACACGGTGCAGGCGGAGGTTGCCGCGTCTAGTTCATCCTCGGCTGTTGTGCCTGTCCATGCCGATGTCCTGTCTTGCATGACGGGTGTCACGCTGTTTGGGACGGCTACGGGGTATGCATCGGCTGTTCCTAGCAAGGGCAAGATTGCTAGGAAGACTCCCGGGAACAGTGTGGTTCTTGCGCTGGACAAGACCGAGAACGAGTCTGTCCTTGCGCAAGAGGAGTTTTGGAAACGGTTCGATTATGTTTTGGCGGAGGATACTATGAAGGTTAAAGGGGATGATTGGGAGACTGTCGGTGTGGTCAAGGGATATGGTGGGATTGAGGTTTCCATGAATGGCCATGCGCAGGAGGACAAGCTGCCAGACGATGTTCCCGTGGTCGGAAAGGGTGTTTCCGTTGAACGATGGAAGAATCGCGTGAAGGCGATTACAGGAGGAAAATGGGTTGGCCCAAGGATGGTCCCCAGGATATACATCTTGAGGAGGGTCAAGGATGTCAAGAGGGCCAGGGAAACGGCGGATGTGTAGAAGCTGCTTTGTTAACATGGACTAGCGATTGCATGTTGTCACGGCATTTGAAGTAAACAACCAGCGATCAGTTGGACACATAGGTATAATAATAAAGTATGAAGATTCAAAACCGAACATAATACGCGTACCCCATTACGCGGCAGAACGACAAGCCTCATTCGCGAAAACGTGGATGAGGAGACACAAAGGCTGTGCAGTTTTTCCCTTCCAACTTTTCCTCCACAAAGCTGTCCTCTTCATGCAGTCGCCACAAGTTCGTCGTCATCAGAACTGGGGCGGCCAATTACAACCCACTAAAGCCCCTGTCCAAGCCCCAAACCCGCTCTATCGCAGTTACCCAATTGGGCATCCTTCAGTGCTTCATCTCTTGCTCGTCCAAATCCAATCAACCACTTCTTCTTCACCCGAACATACAACAACATCTCCGACAATCAGGACTCAGAAAAGACTCTATTTGAAATCCACCACGGCGCTTGCGAATTTGTCGATATCCAGTCGGACCAAAACTTCCTTTCGTTTCCCCATTCCACGTGCATTCGTCCTGGTTCGTGCAACCAGAGTTGAACCCCTCCTTCAACGACTAGACGACGAGGCGACGACCCCTCTTCTTGCGTTTGGGTTGTAAGGCGGCAGAAGAGTGACGCACCCTCGACTTTCAACCTTTTGGTTGAGTCACGATCATTCGAGACGAACTTCTAGCAACTTCCTTACCATCAGTATTTTATCGACACAGTGTCGATTTTGACATCGAGATTCAACAACACTTGTTCAAAAGCGGATGACCGGAAGTGTAAAGGACACTCATCAACAACTTGGCATATCAAAGGCTATTCACTTCTAAAGAGCCTTATCACCTGCTCTTCACCTCTCAAACCTCACCACCTAACATCAAAACACCATCACCACATCCATCACACCCACGCATCATGGCCCAACCACCAAAACAACCACAACCCGGGCCCTCCTCCCGCCCCTCAGCTCCCTCCCCACCCGGCTCCCCCCTCCCCCCCTCACCCCCTCCTCCCGCCTACGGCGACTCCCTAGATCACTTCAACCTCTCGCAAGCCGGTTTCCAAGCCGGTGCGGCTTTAACCGAAGACGGCCGCATCAACATCCAAATATCCGAGAAGAACCACCGGCTCTCGCAACTCCTCGCTCCCGCCTTACGCAACCAGCTCCTCGGTCAACCCCCTTCCCCCGCTACCGGTCCGCTTCCACCGCCTTACATCCCTGCCAGCTTAGGCGGGCAACCGGGACAGACGCCGCCGCCGCGGTTGAATGTGGTGATTCAGATTGTTGGGTCGAGGGGGGATGTGCAGCCTTTTGTGTCGTTGGGGCAGACGCTGAAGCAGACGTATGGACATCGGGTGCGGGTTGCTACGCACCCTGTCTTCCGAGAGTTTGTGGAGGAGAGTGGACTGGAGTTTTTTAGCATTGGTGGGGATCCGGCGGAGTTGATGGCTTTTATGGTGAAACACCCTGGTTTGATGCCGGGGTTTGATGCGATTAAGACGGGAGAGATTACGAAGCGGAGGAAGGGAGTTTATGAGGTGTTGATGGGGTGTTGGAGGAGTTGTATCGAGGCGGGGGATGGGACGGGGCCGGCGCCGAAGGAGTGGAAGAAGGGGGATAGGAATGCAGAGGGCGCATTTATCGGGGAGGATGGGTGGACGGTGTCGGGAGATGCAGGAGTAGGAATGGGGAGGAAGCCGTTTGTGGCGGATGCGATTATTGCGAATCCGCCGAGTTTTGCGCATATTCACTGCGCGGAGAAGTTGGGGGTGCCGTTGCATATGATGTTTACGTGAGTTCGGCGTTTTACTGTTTTGGTGTGGATGGCTGGCTAACAAGACGACACAGAATGCCCTGGTCACCGACAAAGGCCTTTGCCCATCCTCTAGCGAACATCCAGTCCTCGAACGCTGACGTCGCCATCACCAACTACATTTCCTACGCTTTAGTCGAGATGATGACCTGGCAAGGTCTTGGAGACGTGATCAACCGCTTCAGAGAGAAGGTGCTCGACCTCGAAGCTCTTTCCCTGCTATGGGCACCAGGACTGCTCAATCGTCTACGCATACCGACGACATACTGCTGGTCTCCTGCCCTGATCCCCAAGCCCAACGACTGGGCTCAGGAGATCAGCGTGGCAGGCTTCTACTTCCTCGATCTGGCAACTAGCTACACCCCCGAACCCGATCTTGCCGCATTCCTTGCTGCTGGTCCACCACCAGTGTACATCGGCTTTGGTTCCATCGTTGTTGACGACCCTGACGCTTTAACCCGCCTCATCCTGCGCGCTGTAGCCAAGTCTGGTGTTCGCGCTCTCATTTCAAAGGGATGGGGTGGCATCGGCCTCACGGAAGACATTACTCAGGCAGAGTGGGCTCCTCGTCCGGATCAATACTTCATGCTCGGCAACTGTCCGCATGACTGGCTCTTCAACCGCGTTTCAGCCGTCGTCCATCACGGAGGAGCTGGTACCAGCGCAGCAGGCATCAAAGCCGGAAAGCCAACAGTTGTTGTACCCTTCTTTGGCGATCAGCCATTCTGGGGAGCTATGATTGCCAAGGCTGGTGCTGGACCGAAGCCGATTCCGAACAAGGAGCTGACCGCTGAGAACCTGGCGGCAGCGATCCAAGAGGCGTTGAAGCCAGAGACACTCGCTAGGGCGCAAGAACTCGGAAACAGGATCAAAGAGGAGAAGGGGGCTGATGAAGGCGGTAAGAGCTTTCACCAGTTCTTGGAGGTCGATGGTATGCGGTGCAGCTTGTCTCCCAGCAGAGTTGCGACTTGGAGGGTTAGAAGGACGAAGGTGAGACTGAGCGCCTTTGCAGCTGAGGTGCTGGTAAGGGAAGGTTTCATAAAGTACTCCGACCTGAAGCTGTAAGTGCATATCGATACTGGAGAAATACTTTCGTGGTTGCTAACGACGAGCAGGTACCGAGCCAAGGAGCACATAACCGATGGTCAGCCATGGGACCCCATCTCTGCTGTCACAGCAGCTTTGGTAGAGGACCTTGGAACCATGGCCATGTCGGTTGCCGACTTTCCCAGGGAGATCTTCAAGACCAACCAGGGCAGAAGGGCTAGCAACGTTGCCGGCGGCAACGGCCAGGCTTCAGGGTCTAATACACCAGCAGACGGAGCTCAACGGGCTTCGTCTCCCCAGGCGCACGGAGCCCTCAGCCCTGAAGGCCAACCAGAGTCTTCTTACTTCCCTCCCACAGCGGGAGATACCGCTGAAGAGGCATCCAGGCCGTCATCTGGTGCCAAGGGCAAGGGGAAGCCCGTACCTTCAGCATCCCATAGCAGGCAAGGCTCTTCCATGGGCTCGTCGAACCAACGTTCTGGAAGCGGAGGTCAGCGTCCATCAACACCAGGTGGCACAGCAAACATCTTTGGGGCTGCGAGCCCTCAGTTGAACCTAGAGGCGTTAAATTATGAGACGGTTCTCGACGCAGGCAGGAACGTGGGTCGCTTTGTCGACACGGGTATGAAGATGCCCATGAACGTCTGCCTCGGTCTTGCCCGTGGCTTTCGCAACGCTCCCCGCTTATATAACGACGACACGGTTCGACCTCAAGAGAAGGTAACTGACTTCGCTTCCGGGTTAAGAGTTGCAACCAAGGAGTTTGGGTTTGGCCTGTTTGATGGAATCTCAGGTCTAGTAACTCAACCCATGAGGGGCGCAGAGAAGGAAGGTGCCATGGGACTCCTTAAGGGATTCGCGAAGGGTATTGGTGGAGTTGCGCTGAAGCCCGCTGCTGGGTTCTGGTCAATTCCAGCTTATGCCATGCAAGGACTCAATGCTGAGGTCAGGAACCTGCTCAGGGGTGGTGGTTGGATGAACCATATCATTGCCGCCAGGGCGCAGCAAGGAAGAGAGGAGATCGAGTATGCGACCAAAGAGGAGGTGAAGGATGTGGTGGCTAGGTGGCAGGAGAAGAGATGGGAAGATCCGGCTAAAGGAGGTCTCAGGGACTGGGTGAAAACAGATGTTCTAGGGAAAGGAAAAGGAGTCGCCTCATCTGGCACGACAGCTGGAGGAGCGGGTGGCAGCTCTGGCCAGGGACAGGCTCGGAGCGGAGTGGCTGCTGCTGTTGGGGCGAGCAATGATGCCGAACTGGAAAAGGCTATTCAAGCTTCGATCCAGCAGACGTCCAAGGGTGACCCCGAGGAAGACGCTCAGATTGAGGCTGCTATCAGACTCAGTCTTGCTCAGATGCATCATCAAACGGCTTCGCAAGCTCAGCAGCCGCCTCGGTATGATGGATCCGTACCAGCTAGGTATGAAGAGCTCAAGTCACCTCCTGGCGCTTGGCCACAACCAGCGTCCGGTCCTCCTCCTCCCTCTTCCGCAGATGTGGCATCACCAGGGGCACCACCCCCTGCATATTCGGCCGAGTACCAACACCAACCCCCACCTGAGAAATCGTCGCTTGCGCAAGCCATGATCGATGAGTACTTCACCGGCATTTCAGACGAGGAGCACCAAGCCCTAATCGAAGAGGCCGTTCAGCGAAGTATCCGCGCCCAGATGTATCAGCAATCGACTATGAGCGCCAAGGAAGAGAAGGAGCTCCAGAAGGCGATTGAGGCATCCAAATCGACCTACACTTTTGGCGTGCCTCCCCCGCTACCAGCCCGTCAATTCAGCGGGTTCACGCCGATTGCCACACCCAGCACGCCCAACAATGGACAAGCAGGTGAGGATCCTGAGGAGGAGGAAGAGATGAGGAAGGCTCTGGAGGAGAGTGAAAGGATGGATAGAGAGAGGAGGGAGCAGGAAGAGAGGGAGAAGAATGAGGAGGCGATTGTGCTGGAGTGGGTCAAGAAGCAGAGTCTGGCTGAAGAGAAGTTCAGAGGCGGGAGTCAAAGGGGGCTTGGAGGTGGTGAGGGCAGTGGAAGTGGAAGTGATCAGGCTCAGGGTCAGAGTCAGGGACAGGCCCAGCAACRGACCCAACCACAGACCCAGGAACAAGCTCACGTAACGCAGCAACCTCAAGCGCAGGTTCAAAGCGAAAGCCGGGGACAAGGCGCAGGAAGTAGTGATGTCGATACGCACCATGGGCCTATCCAAATGGAGGACAGGGACTTTGACGAGGAAGAAGAGTTTAGGAGGGCGCTTGAGGAAAGTTTGAGGATGAGTGGTCAGGGAGATGCTAAGGGACAGTAAGGGATATTTCTACTCACGAACATATTATGATATCGCTGTTTTGTTTCCTAGCTGCGTTCTGTTATGGTGATGTTAAGTATTTAGTTTCGAGAAGGTGAAGAGACTATTCCCAAGGTAGAAGTGAAAGAGATGAGTATATTCAGGGCCTCCGCACCTGGCAGGTCTTTGGTTGACTTCTTTTCGCCTCCAAAATCAAGCACTTGCCCATCTCTTTGGCATTCTCCAATCTTTTCCTCGTTTCCCCTTACAGTCGGCTGTTTTGGGCTGTTGTCGTCTGCTCCTTCCCAGAAAATGTCCAAATCGGGAAAGTCTTGACAGATACTCGGCATCTGATTGGTCAGCTCCAACAACACTTGGACGTTGGGCAAGCACGGCCAAGCGCCCCGAGCCGCCCGTGACCGGTGCACAACCTCGAGCTCTTGCCCTCATGATTATCTCATCATGGCGTCTCTTCAATGGCCCCAAGGTCATACGAGTCTTTGATCTTCCCACCGTGACGCACATTGCCCGCACATTGCGCGCCAAGACATCCACGACAGCAACGGATGCACTGTCACTGCACTCACGACATACGAGTCCTAAAAAGCACTGCACCTCCCACTGCCCGGCACTCTACAACCTTTGCCCATCGTCAACTCGACTCCTCCTCATCTTGTTTTACCTCGAATCAAACAACCGTAAACAACACCAAATCACCGACCATGACGCGCCCCAGGAAATCGCCCATCCTCCTCCTCGATGGCACCGGCGTCGTCCCCTCCCGCATCGCCCGCCGACTCTTCTTCTCGTCCTCGTCCGACAAGCACCCCTTGCTGATTGCCTCCACCCCCGGGGTGGACCCCAACGGCGTGGAATTCAACCTCTACGATCCCACCACCTGGGAGAACCCCTTCATCCGCGCTCAGGAGCTGTTTGGCAGAGATTTTGAGATGGAGAGCGATGGCATGAAAGTCAAATGCGGGTCGAACCGTCAAGAGACATTGGAAGAGAGTATGGAAGGGGAGGGAGAGACTACCGGGGAAACACCTACGGCGATGGACACAGACGCAGATACCACTCCCCTGCAACAATTCGCCGCCGCAAGCAGCCCATCTACCTCGACAAAACAAGCCCACCATACCAACGAAACCCCCGTCATGATCCACTCCATCTACCTCACTGCGCCCAACAGCCCCCCTTCCAACGTCCACGTCCATTCGCACTCCTCCCGCACCTCCACCCTCGCCGCCTCAGACGAGCAACAAAGAGCCCCCTCCCCTTCACCCTCCCAACAAGCATCCCTCCTCATGCAATTCGTGGACTATGCCCGCCTAAAGCACGGCACACGCCGCTTCGTCCTGCAGTCCGCTAGCGCTATGGAACCCGGCGGCTTTTCATTGGGCCGAGTGCACGCGTACCTGCGGGAGCTGGGCCAGAGGGGAGAGGCAGAGTGGGCAGTGCTGAGACCGACTTGGTGCCAGCAGGACTTTGAGCAGCCGTGCCATGTCAGGAGTATCAAGGAGGAGAATAGGTTGTACTCGGCGACTAGCAGGGGGAAGATTCCATGGGTGTCGGCGGATGATATCGCGGCTGTGGCGGTGGAGGCGTTGACGAGCGAGGATGCCCCGAATACCGAGTATTTGGTTCTGGGACCGGAGTTGTTGGGGTATGATGATGTGAGTGTGCTTTGTTTACTTGCCCCTTTCCATGTTTACCACGGCCCAACATCCCCTGGATTTTGCGTTGGCAATAAACTTAATACTGACGACCCTCCTCCGTTACAGATCGCAAACACCCTCTCCTCCGTTCTCGGTCGCAAGATTGTCCATGTCGACCTCACCAATCCCGCCCTTGAGCGTCGCCATCAGTCGTTTGGATGTTCAGAAGAGCATTCGCGCTGGATGAGCTCATTGGACACGGCAATCAAGTACGGGACGGAAAATAGGACGAATGATGTRGTTCTTAGTATGACKGGGAACAAGCCGAAGAGTTTCCGCGAGTATGCTGAGAGTGTTAAGGAGATTTGGGTTTAGATTGAAGGTACACAGCATGGAAGAGGGGATATTCAGGGGTGAATACGGCACGGCTCCCTTCCTATGTCTTCTTGGCCGTTCTACAACAGTATGTTGTTGCTCACAATGTGAGCAAGGGATGGGGAAGTTTGTTTACGAATCATACGTCAAGTAAATGGCAGATTGAACTTCGTGAACCCTAATATTCGACCCTATTAACCGATCCTTTATGTCCTAAACCCATACTCTTAACAACCATTCCCCGGCCGTGTCTCCCTATGGTATCTTGACCCACCCTTCGTTATATGTCCGATTTTACTGAGCGGGAGCGGCGATACCCTTGCAAGCGTCAATAGCCGTAGTGACAGTTGCGCTGAGAGCCTGAAAGTCTCCCTCAAGCTTGCCCTCGCAGCGTCCAACAAAGAAGTTTCCGAGATCCTGCCATTGGTACAATTACGTCAGTAACTAGCCCGCATCAAACCCAGATCAAGAACCAAAGGCACAACTTACACTATAGCGGCCACCAAGCTGCTCAAGGGTCTGATACACAGGCTGCCCAAATAAACGGCACCGTCTGGAAGAGACCGGCCTTTCCAATCAGAATATTCAGCAACTGCTGATTGATACGGACAAACTCCTTGTAGGTTGAGCTAATGGTGTTTGCATCCTTTCCTCGTCGAAGACCGTTTCGCCTTCCGCGTAATTTGGTCTTGGGAAGTTATCGACGTCCTTGTTGATATCTGTGATATGCCGTAGATAGATTTGCTACATAGCACGGGTGTTGCGGGTGTTAGTCATCGTACCTTACCAACCTTGGATCGATCCACAAGCAACCTAGTCTAAACCCGGGGAAGGGTGACAGGGTCCAAACAGTCCAGATTACGGGATACGGGGTTAGTGGGACTGTGGGAGCTTACAGGAAAAGCCAAAAAGGTCCCCTGGCCGCATGATAAGCAGAGGACTGGACCGCTAATAATGGTGGTTGATTGGGCAGGGGCTTGAAGAGCAATGGACAGTGGTGTCGCGAGTGGTGAGCTCAGCTGGCGCAGTAGCGGGCAGGGAGACGGGCGCCGCTAGGGCGACGCTGGTGAGGGTGGCGAGGACGGAGGAGATGAGTGAGAAACGCATTTTAAGTGATGGATTGTGGGTTGAACAGGTGAATGGAGAGATGGAAAGGGTGGATGTGATGCTGATGATGATGATGTTGAGGCTGATGAGATAGAAAAGTATGTATGTCGCAAAGCCTGTGGAGGGCAGTGTTATAGACTCCCCCCCTTCTTCTTGACTGTACCAGGCTCACCAGGGCATCTTCACCTCCAGTTCTCCCATCCTCAACCAGGCACGCTAGGCATGCCAAGGTCCAATCCATTCTGTCACCGACATGACGATCTTACCGCTATTTCCTTCACCTCCTTCAATTCATCACCTCGAACTAACGAGATCTGCGGTTTGCCAAGGGACATAGTTCGCTAGTTCGCTGTCCCTTGGCACGCTTGGGGCGTGTTCCAAATTTTCCAACGTTGATCGGATTCCCATACAAAATGACCCCTGCGGTTGATATGCAGTAAATATACAGTTGATCACACTGCATATTGATCAAAACAGTCGTTTAGGAGCTTGGCACGTACCACGCTAAACAGGCCCCCTTGTACGTGGCTTTTCAGCCTGCATGAGGCCCTGGTAACTTTCTAAGCCGTGATTTGATTGGCTATAGCGTATCTTCGCTCGTTGATCCAAAAAAGCTGAGAATCTCAGTTTTTTTGCCGTTGATCGTTAATATCTCCTCTATTTTTTGCTGCATCCCTTAGCAATTTCAACCACTGATACTTTGAACTCATCGCTATCGAACCCAGGTCTTTTTTTCCATTTGTGAATATCTTCAAAAATCGACCAAATTGAGCTTGAAGTTCTACCCCTGGTAGCGCTAAGAAGGTCTTGGCAGAGGGTACATTCGAGGTGCAGATTTTGGCTTTGTACTCGGATCAACCGCTGGATCAACTGGCCGATCAACCATCGAAATTTGGAACACGCCCTTGGGTGCTGAGGCTGAAGGATCGACAAGATTAGGTTGGTCATGCCACGTGGAGTGGGTGGACTAGGGAGTCGAGTAACTCCGGTCGGGTCGGTGTGATCCACACCAAGGATTGGTCGATTGTGAGAAGGGAAGCGGGAGCCTTCCGCACCCTCACTACCGGGTAACCTAGAGGCAGTGACTGAAGCCTAAGATTATATACACTTGACCTGATATTTGTGACTTTCCTAGTGTATCTCCATCCATGTCTTCCCTGGCGTGCTTTGATCTAGGGGTCCATTGTGTCGACCATGATCCTACCGCTGTTTCCTTCACCTCCACCTCGAGCTAGGCAGATCTGCGGTTGCCAAGGGCCAAGGGCCATCCTTCGCTGTTTCCTGGGACCGAATTCGGATCGGACCAGATTGATTCCGTGATGCCATGCGGACTGTAGGCTCTCACACTGTCGAGTTCCTCCGATGTGGGAGCGGGTGTAGTTGAAGGGAGTCCATAGGAAAGGTGCGGAATAAACTCCGACGAGGGAGGAAGAAGGCCAAGCTTTGATGGTCCAGTTGTCAACCGCCTTTAGCGCGGTAGGTCCTCGCGCGCATCTTTACTCCGACTCTCCGAGCGAGATCTGAAAGAGCGGTAGGAATGCGGCTAGGTCTGAGACTTGGTCGGTCAGTTTCAGGTAGGAGTCCCTCATGTCATTTGTAGACATGTTGGGCATATACCGCTTTTTCTGGTATAGTCGTCCAGCCAATATGTTACCCTATTGATGCTGACTTGAGTCAATGACGGGTGTGCCAGCTTAGCTAGTCTTTTGCTTGAACAAATCACCAACTGACGGAATTGTTGGTATCACTTGCAGTGTCGACGTTAGGTTTGGTCCTGGGCGTTGGTGAGGAATTCTGACTTAAATGGAGAAAGTGGCATTCATCGTCCCCATATCATTCAGGGTTCATTCCTGTCAAATATAGGGGGTTCAGAGCTGGCACTATTCTATCACCTCGATAGAGCTCCAATTTTTGGGTGTTTGGCGTAGTGTTCAGTATCTGACAATTCCCCATTGTACAATTGTCAAACGAGAGGGAGGTACAAGCCAAAGAGAGAAGGGATGGCCTGCAGGGTTAGGCCTTCTATGCGGTAAACCACCGCAGAATATTCTCACAGAACAGGGTATTCACAGAGCTACTGGCTGATTACTTATTGGTAAGGTTTGGTATTTCCGTTGATATAGTTGGAATGAAGCCCGCTACAGACTTTGTCTTGTGCCCAGCCGGCCAGCCGTGCCAGCCGTGCCGCCTGC